>LBNU01018818.1:77807-117634 GCA_014162995.1 Artemisia annua
GCGTGGAGGAGTGGCTAAGGCTGGAGGGGCCATTCTGTCACGGCAGCTTAACTACTTTACTACCCTATTTTGCATGTCATTCGTAAAACCTTTTGTGTCTTTTACATTTCCGCTGCTATACTTTGTTTACTTTTCCGCTGCAAACTCTATTTACTTTTCCGCTGCAACTTTGACTAAAGAGTACTTGTACTCTAAACGGTTTGTAAATCGAATGATGTGTTTTGGTCACATTTTAAACGTCCCGAGTTGTGGTCGTTTACTATAAATGTGCCTGGTTTCTATTTTCGTAATACCCCCAGCACGATAGCTGCCATATTTGAGTTGGGGGTGTTACATAAATCACATTCTCTCCGCCGATCAAAATATTTCAAATCATTTGAGATTTTATGATCCCAATTGATTTAAATAAGTTTAGGAAAAATGCGAGAAAATGTGATCAGATTTAGTATTTTCTGATAAAAGGAACCTTTTTATGCTCCCCCTCAATCTGTGAGGGAGGTTGTTATGTGTCAGAATTTGATGAGTTTTAAAAATTTTGAAGTTTTAACGAGAAACTCTTTAAAAAATTCTCATACTGACACATAACCATCACAAGTTGTATTATTGCTTATGAAGTACATGATAACTGATAGTGAACGTGTTGTTGTTGTTGTTGTTGTTGTTGTTGTTGTTGTTGTTGTTGTTGTTGCCGTTGTTTTTATTGTTGTGGTGAATTCAGCCAGTCAATAGAGTTTGAGCATCTGATCAAATGGTTAGAACGGGAGCAGGTACATTCACATCAACCATGGAAGCTGCATAGAAATATCCAAAAAGATACACATACATGCAAATTGACTCATCATTAGCCACTACTTTGTAGTGGAGTGCCTACTCATACATTCACATTCATATAATGATCAAACTATGTTCAAGCAACTTATCAAAAAGCTATCTAGTATGAAGAGCAACTAGCAATCATGTATATTCATCGCCAGCCTATATCAGACATAAACAGCAATCACTAACATGGCAATTCACACATATTTCATGATATCAAACCAGGAGCTTAGAAACAAGATTCCAATCCGATAACTACATATCTAAGCCACAACTGATAATAATGAGCACGTAATCAACAATAATTGAACAATTATCAGCACACAACATGCAAAACACATTCAATCAGAACATTCAAATGTCAGAGGAGATAACTAGAACATTAAATACACTGGTTTTCTAACTACTTTTAGATTTTGGGTTTTAAAGTATTTAGGGGATCCTACGAGGATTCCAAAGTGACACAAATGAACTTTAATAGTTACATAAAGCTAGGAAATTATAAGCAAAATGCACATAATGCCCTAAACTTTCTAGCAGCTAACACATTTGGCCATTAGAGATAAAGCACAGTAAGTTCCTCTTCAACAAACACCCCATTAACCACAAAACCTTTGTCATTGATTGAGTAAGAAATCCGTTTGATGACATAAAATATGAACAAACGCTCCCCCTCAATCGATGACCCGTTTTCATTGATTGAGTGATAAATATTATGAAGTATAGAAGACTGATTGATGTTCAAACAACACGTTACTGCCTTGTGACTCACAAATAATTTTCAGAAGAATCATAGAATGAAAATCATTTGTATACAAAGAAGACTTCTCTTCTTATACCAGAAATAATGCACTTAAGCGTACACTAGATCGGAAAGGCAAGGATATAAAGTAATCCAAGCCTTTGTGAGGAACAGCCGTCTTTTTTGGCGACATGCTTTCCTCAATTAGAAGACCGGGTTGCTATCTGAAGTGATAGCAAGCCATAAAGATATGTTTTACTTATTTATTATAACTTCTGCTCGAGCTTCATTTAAAGTTCCGTGCCATTATTGAATGACATTTCTAGAACCGTAAATGTTATCGATAAACAGAAGACATGCCTAATAAAGAACTATTTTTGGTATTTTTGTGTTTTTCAGATTTTTATGGTTTTTGTAGGTTTTATATTTTTGTATTGTCTTTTTGGTTTAATAATATATATACAAGGATATGTGAAGCGAATCCATTACTCCTCATTCTCTTCCTAAAGACATTTGAGTGATACTGGCATGAGACTCTTCATACCAAGTTGTAGGAGAATAAATTGAAACTGTTCTGCTGGGAGTGCCTTAGTGAAGAAATCTGCCAGCTGAAACCCTGCCCTCACGAAGTGTAGTTCCACCACACCTCTCTCAACTAGTTCCACCACACCACTGGAGAATCCATTTGCCAGGAGAAACATTGACAGTATATCGTACCATGCCCTAGGTGCCGGTTGGTGGTACATAAGGTACATGCAGGAGTGGGATTCTGTACAAGACCTGAACTGATTGGTTCAGGTGACAAAAATTTAGATGCGGGTCATGCACTGATGTGTACAGGAGCCGTTTGCTCATTCAGCTCATTGAATGTGACGTGAATTGTTTCCAAGATTTATCGGGTTCGTTTGTTATAGATTCGGTATCCCTTGCGATTTGGTGCATACCCAACGAGGAATCCAATGTCTGCTTTAGCTTTGAGTTTTCCCAGATCTTGACTATCACTTGTTGGATAGTATGGAGCACCGAACATTTGATGAAAAGTGAGATCTGGTTTATTGCCAAGTATCAGCTCACATGGAGTTTTGTTGTGGAGAGTATGCGTCAAGGATTAGTTTTTGGGTGTTACAAACTCAGTTCCATTATCGGTGAGGATGATTCTGATGGTTTTGTTGAGTCTCACTTGCAATTTTTTGATCAGTTTGATGATAACCTATGGAGTTTCATCCTTAGTTTTCTAAAACTTCACCCGTGTAAACCGACAGTAGTCATCAATGAAAACTAGAGCGTATTACTTCCCTTTAATACTCTGCACTCTCATTGGTTTGCAAAGATCCATGTGAAGGGTGTGAAGAACTTCCGTGATGGTGTTGACAGTTTTGGGTTAGTGGGTATGCTTCTTGCTTTTGCTCAGTTAACAAGCCGAACAACGATGATTCTTTTCGAACTTTAATCTGGTTATACCTCGTACAAAAATCCTTGCGAGCAAGATCATTGATGGTACCAAAGTTCAAGTGATTTAAACGTCGATGCCATAGTCACGATTTGTTCTTTGAGGCCATCCAATACTTTGATGAAGCATGTGTGTTTACTGAAGGCAACTTCAAGATCGGAATCACACAATTGACCAACAGAAACCAAGTTGTGACCATGTCCTTCCACGTAGTATACCATGAGGATTTACACTGTCACCAAAGACATAATCTCCATAACCCATAATTGCCCCAAAATGGTCGTTCCCAAATCTAACTGACCCGATAAACTTATTCACGAAATTCTTGAGCTGTGAGCGATCCCCGGTCATATGTTATGAGCAGCCTGAGTCCAAATGTCAAAGGACGATTTGTACGACCTGCATTTGAAAACAGACAAAGCAAGAGAGTTTGGAGTGCCGGATCCCCAATTTAAGTTGGGTTCCAGTTGGTTAGTGCAAACAAATTCTTCAGCCACAGAGGCCTTAGGTGCATTCGTTTCAATGGTGGAGGTTTCACTGGTAGATGCAAAGGGCCTAGTTAAAGGACAATAGGCCTCTAAAGGGAAAGTTCTACCAGTTGGCTTCCATTTCTTAATAGGCACTACTTTAGAGTTAGTTATCCTAGTTAAAGGGCACTGTTCTCCTAAAGTGAATTTCCTTCCAGTGGGCTTCCATTGATAACCAACATTGGCAAATAGTTTTCCTGTTGCTTTCCAAATTTGCTTAACTCGTTTAGCTCTCCAAACTTTCTTAACTGGGGTTTTGTTGGATGACTTCAAAAATTTCTCAACACATTTATCATGATTAGCTGAAATTAAGCATTCATTACATGTTTTGCAAAGTGAATTAGGGTTTGAATTATGATTCTTTTTGCTCAAAACCGACCTTTTGTTCCTCATGTGGTCTTCTACTTTCTTCTTAGGAACACTTTTATCTGGTGAAGTCTCATCATTCTTTATATTTCTCATAGTTTTTGACTCTCTAGCTTTAGTGTCACTATTAATTCCTATAGAAGGACTGATGGGAATCTTAGTCTTTTTCACTTTCAGCTGCTGAACATGTTTAGATGTGTTGGGATCTGAAGTTTCCAAGGGTGCCTCAAAGGTTACATGCTTGTTCTTAGTCATTGAGACTGATGCAGTGAGCCTATCTTGCTTGTTGTCATTCTTAGGACATGTACCAATGGCATACTCTAAGAGCTCCTGGGATCGTTTAGTGAGAAAGCAGGCATCTAGAAAAGCACTATCTTGTGGTTTCACTGTCCTATCCTCTTCTATAGTCTCGCGAAGCATGTCTAGACTATCCTTAAGGTACGATAGATACGCATAGTGAGCAGACCTACTTTTCCTAAGAGGGAGCGGGATATTCACAGCATCAACATCATATTTCTTACAAGCAGAAACCTTTAGAACAACATTATCACTAGTGATGATTGCCATTTTCCCTTTCACCAGAGTCTTTAGATTCTCATTCTCTTTAAGCAAATAAGTTATCTTTTCATTGTTTTTATCACGTGTGATCTTAATTGAATCATATAACTCTTTGTAATGTTGTTTGACTTTTGAATTTTCAGCTCGAAAACAATCATTTTCATATTGTAGTTTGTTGATGATGTCTTGAAAATGAAAATTCTGAGAATCTACAGACTTTGGTTTATGGGTGTTAGTCACATCACTCTTATTAGACTTTAATTGGGCAATTTGAACCCTCAATTTCCGAATCGTGTTAGTGTGAGATTGAATCTTTTCATCACGTTTGGCTAATTCAAAATATGCATCAAATTCAGGAGCATCCGAAGATGTCTTGGCATTTGAGCTTTTAATTCTTTCTTCTAAATGTTGATACTTTAATTGCAAATTAAGATTATCAACCTCTAGTTTTGAAAAATGCCTGACCATGTTATCATGGTCATCGTTTTGAATTTTCTCACGCAATTTTAAATTCTCCCCCTCAAGCTCAACAACACGATTCTGGAAAACATTCAATGCAATAGACATCTCATGAAATTGGCAAACAGATAAAGCAGATTCAGTAGCGGTATAAAACACGTCCTGTGTAACATAATTAGCAATCAAATTCTCATTCATGATGAGAACATTTTTCCTCTCAATTTCACTGTGTTTAAGATCAATGGCTAGTTGTTTTCCCTTATTTTCCACAGTTCTATACACCTCTTTCATATCAGACACATCTTTGTTTAGGGTTTTTTGAAGACCCTCAAAATGTTCTTTGAGAAGCTTAAAGAACGGCATAACCTCTGTTAAATAACATTGTTTTGTTTGTTCAAAACCCCTTTCCCCTTCAGTAATACCCGTTGGCATAATTCTTTTTTTACATGTTTTATCAAAATCAGCAAATAATTGACCAAGAACATATAAACCAATTAGAGTATTATTTTGCGTGGGGAGAGTTAAGGGAACAAGATGCATGGGTGTATGTGGTGGGTATAACGTTGTATCAGCTATTTTAAAAGTGGTACTGGTTTCACCCACAAGTCTTTCTGCTTTCATTTTTTCTAAGTCTATGTTCCAAAATACTTGCTCTGGGGTTAACCTTTTTTGAGGGACAAAAATAGCTAATCGGTTATCTTCAGAGTAATCATATTTGTACAGAATTTTGTTTGCAACGCACAAGGGATCCTTTAATTTTTCAGCCAATTTCTTTCTAGTTATTACTTCAATCTCATTGGTCTCATCAAATGACGTCACATCAGGAGCGGCATGACCAAGCATAAGCATAACATTTGCATCATATAATGCAGGTTGGGTAACTCTAACCTCCTAAGGCAATCAGCTTTGTGTTCACCTACATCTTTTTCACTGTTTTCATCACACAACTTTTTATGCTTTTGAATCATTTGAGCAGTTTGAATGGTTTGGCCTTGCATGTACAACTTGTTTTCGAGCTTATTCTTCAACGTCTTAAGTCTGGAGAAATCATTTAAGAGTTTTGTTTTTTCTTCCTGAAAATCAAGTTTTAGTGTAATTACACTTTTCTGTATCTCCTGTTTTTGTTTAACAGTTTGATCAAGTTGATTTTGTAAAGAATATAACTCCTTTTTCAATGTTTCTTCCCTTAAATTACGTTCTGTTATGTATGCAAGAATTTGCCAATTCATTTTCTGTTCACGTTCGGTTAGCTCAAATTTTGTACGTTGTTCATATAAGGTCACCTGTTCCTTAAGGATGTTAAGTCTAGTGGTCAGAGTGTCATCAGGGATGTAAGCAGTGTTCTAAAGCAATTCACAAGCATTATTTACAACACAAGATGCACTACTAGGTACAGCAGACACTTCGTTGTGTTTCACATATTGTTCATATGGGGTAACATTGCTATTTCCCATATTAGCAGTACCTGACTTAACAACGTTTGTTTGTTGTACTTCGTTAGGAATCTTTTGTTCATGCAACACATTATCATTACTTACAATAGAAGATGCTCCACTAGGTACATCAGTTTCTTTGTTGTGCTTCACATGTTGTTCAATTGGGAAAGCATCGTTGTTTTCCAATTCAACATCATCTGACTCAACAACATTAGTTTGATGTAATTTGTTGAGTATCTTTGGTTCATCAATCCTTTTATACAGTTTGAGTACCTCAGCACGTGACACCCGTTCTTTTACCGTTCGGATATATGCATCCATTTCATGTGCAACAAGAGTCAATGAACTGTTGGTAGAGTCAAGCTTATCAGTCTCTGATCCTCTGCCTTCAGTGACAACTGACCCAACATCTGATGCTCTACCTGAATCCATAATACCAACACTTGATTGCATCCGACATGCCTTTACCTTTTCTTCATTCAGAAGTGTGTGCTGTGCTCTTTCCTCAATGTACTCCTTAACGTTACCCATTAGTTGGAGTAGTGTGACTCTGAACACGTAAACTTCGACTCCCATGTAATTAGCAAAGCACTTCTTCGTCATTTGACTCTCATGATCATACTCCTCAGTGAATCGCGAATTAATGAACACTTGGAGCTGGGTGTTGATCACACAGAATGCAGCCATAGAACTACCTTCAAAAAATTCACCTTTGTCAAGTTGTTGTTGAAGTTAATCTAAGTTCAGAATCATTTTGATTGTAAAGGTCTCAACATCTTGACCAAAGAGTGTTTCGAATGCATGTTTGTATCCTCCCAAATATCCAGTTTGTGCAAAGAGAACCTTGAGATGTGAGTGAAGTAATCGAAAACATTCAATGCAACTTTCCTTTGTATTGTCAGGTAATTTAATTGGCTGATGAAACTCATTCTCTTGAGAATTCGAGCACGAAGATTCCATTGCAACACTATCAGACTCAAGCACATTAATTTGTTGTGAAGGGTTGGAAGCCTTATGTACATCGATCAAGTCGTATAATTTGAGTATCTCAGGTATGACTGAATCTGAAGTAGTAGACATGATGTTAACGTGCACGGGATTTTACAAATCTATGACCTAAACCGAGAAATAGAATCTTTCGCGGGATTTTACAAAGTCAAGAAGAAACCATGAAATGATGTTGAGTACTTTAGTAATTGAGTGTGAGATGATAAACTTTGCAAGGTACAGTAAGTAATCTAATTCAAGTCACAATGAGTCAAATCACACCAAGACAAATCACAATTAGTCAAATTGCAGGAATCAACTTGCAACGTCAGATTGTAATTGCACAAGTTGCAACAACTCAAATCGCAACAAATCTCAAATCACAAAACTATTCAACTAGCAATGTATTGTCAACTCACAACCACTTGATCACCTAGCAGTGTGTTATTAACCAGCAGTGTGATTTGGTTCGGTTGATGCAAGTTGCTATGGTGAAATTAGGGTCTGAAAACTTAAAACCTCAATAATGTCACTCCGTAGCGATTTTAGGCCTCGAAACTTCGCCTGAATCGATTAACCAATTCAGCGTGTCATTCTCCTCGATCTCACGGTCGTTTTGACAGGTATTTCGCTGAAAACAGAGTTACGGTTCAAAAGATATGGTCGTCTGAAGTTTTGACGAAAAAGGTCAACTTTGGTCAAACTTCAGCTTTGGAGATTAACTTAATCGCTGAAACTTAATCGCTGAAAGTTAATCGCTGAAACTTAATCGCTGAAACTTAATCTCCACAAGACTTAATCTCCACCAGACTTAATCTCCACCAGACTTAATCGCCACCAGACTTAATCGCCACCAGACTTAATCTCCACCAGACTTAATCGCCACAAATAAAACAAAACTGTCACTTTCGTCCTTTTTTGTCTTTTACCCGATTTTGAGTTAATCTCCACCAAGAAACAAGTTAATCACCACCAAGAACATTCAATATAAACCCATGAATTTCAATCCAAAATCCACAAATCTGATGAAATGAATAAACCAAGGACCAAACTAGTTAACTCTAACACTCCATAACATTAAAGTACAACCATAACATCAAAATGAACCACAAACAAGATCAAACTATGGTGAAAACTATGAAGAATGTAAAATAACCAAGTCGAACCACAAAACCAAACACAACTCCTAGAAAGACCAAGTCCTAAGATGAAACCTTGGCTCTTGATACCAATTGTAAGATACTCTAAATCATAACATATATGGTTCTTGTGTTTAGTTAGCTCAAAGTAAGAAAGAAGAGAATAAGAGGAAGAGTTTAGAGAGAGAGAAAGAGAGAGAGTTGGGAGTTCTAGAGAGAGAAAGTGAAGAGAGAAATAGTCATATGATTAGAAGCTCCAACCCTTCCCATGTGTGGGAAGGGCTTTATATAGTTGCAATAAACACTCTCCTACGAGCGGTGGATCGGGTGTACAGTGGGTAAAGACCCGTCCGTCCTCCACGGTGTTACTTAAACTATACTAATTACTAACTAATAAGATAAATACTACGAGCTACATAATACTAAACAATACTTGGGGTGACCGAGTCTTCTATATAAAAAGCGTATTCCTAACAACGTGCTTAACTATTAAAAACAAATTCTAATACCTTTTAGGATACATTTTTAGAAGATTAAATCTAAAGTTTACTTGGGGACAAGTAAAGTTCAAGTGGGCGAATATTTGATGAACTCAAATAAGTACATTTTGTAATAAGAGTCTTTGATTACCACAAATCACTTTCATACCCAAATTAGATATTGTAAGGGACCCGAAGCTAATAAGGTATTTCGCCGTAAAAAGGATTAAAATCAGGAAATAGGGCGTCTCGTGGCTATCCGAGAATTTCAATGTTTGAATCGAAGGTTCATACTGTCATATGAACCAACAAAAAAAAGAGCGTCAGCTCCAAAAAAAGGATTGTTTGCATTACTAAAATGTACATATTTTTTACTCTGAGATCTATTCCAACATTTCCAGAAGAAACCATTAAGCTTTGGTTGAAAGATGCAACGTACATCAAAGAGTTCCAAATCGCCAAGTTTCACCTTTTACCTATTTTTATCTGAGAATCACTAAAGCAAACATTAAAGCACCGATTCTCATAAATAATATAATGGAACAAGTTTAATAAATAGGATAAATGATGATGATAAAATGTACTTATTTGAGTTCATCAAATATCCCCCCACTTGAACTTTACTTGTCCCCAAGTAAACCTTAGATTTTACTTATGAAAATGTATCCTAAAAGGTATTAGGATTTATTTTTATAGTTTAATGCATGTATTCGTCTTATCACAATCACACAACCAAACACTTAACGAGTTAGAAACAAAATAATTTTTCAATGCAAAACAATTCTAAATCGTTTAGTTGCTTAGATGTGACGAATATTCTATCATAAGCTTGACAAGTATATGCATCTCCCCCACTAAAGCCAAGGAGTAACAAGTCTAAAGCGGTAAAGAGGGTTTTGAGGCTTAAGGGTTGAACCTAGCTTCGTTCAAACATCTCCTGCATAAACTTAGTAGATCGCTGGCACGAGTCCTCGACGCTTCAACTAACGGATGGTCACTAGTGCACTTCTTGGATCGCTGGCGCGTTATTTGCATAACGAATGGTCACCAAGTCACACACTAGATCGCTACCTTATTAATCTAATACTCGGATGGTTGATTAATCTAATACTCGGATGGTCACTACCTTATTCATACATTTAACATTCCCACTTATCCATCATCATATCCGGATGCTCGAAAGCTGACAACGAATATAACAATACAATTGGGTAGGGATAACATTTAGGATATAAATTGGTGTAAAATAAAAAATAAACAAACAAATAGATCAGAATCCTAAGTGTGGTTAATTACTTTCCCAACCATCCCATGAATAAGACTCATATCATTAAATAACTAACGCTTTTGACTCATGTAACTTACGCTTTAGGTAGACACGAATTATACTCGATAAAATCTTAAACAAAGAATAACCTTAGTTGGCATTCCCATAACGGCCAACTCCCATTCAATCCATAAATATAATATACAACAACAAATAGTGCGTGATATTCTCCACCTTAATACAAAACTTTACATAGTTTGCGTTAAAACAAACTTCCAACTTTCTTCTCTTCTTCTTTCTTCTCTTTTTTTTTTTTTTTTTTTTATTTTTTGACTGTGTAAAATTTCAACTTTTTCATATCATGATTTTTTCCGGATAATTCCCATTTTATTAACTTTTTAGAAATAACTGATAATTAGTTGAAAGTAGTAACACACGAAAAATAAAACTAATATACAATATTTACGTTCACTCCAATTGCATTGTGCAATTTCCCGACCTAACCAAGGATAATGAATTACGCATACGAACACAGGTAATGTAAGGAAACACACTTTGCCTAAAGTAACTAACCACGGATTTCGATCTACAGGGTAGGCTAAGGTGTAAGGGTGTAACGAAACATTTTAACAAAGGTGCAAGAAACGAAAGGAATGGCTCTGAAGGTTTTTCTAGGGGTATCTTACTCTAAAAGTGAGAGTAAACAAAAGGGTTTATACAAGGGTTAACTAACCAGTGTAGTTAGTTAATATCACATAACATATAAAGTCATTTTTTTTTCTTGGTGTAATCCTAGAAATTTACCAAGTTAGACAAGTCAATCCAATTATATCGATAATACTCATTATGGTGGTCTCGAATAGTATACAAGCCAAGTTCTAAAGTTTACAAGTCACCGGCACACTAAAGTTTTTGATTTTAGGCAAAAAATAAGGTTATGTGTGCGGCTATGTAATTTAGACTTAAACAAAAACATGCTAAAAATTTTAAATTTTGATATATTAAGTGCATTTTAAGCATATTTTGAAAAAGTTTAGGACAAGTGATGCGCGTGATGTGTCATTGCGGTTTAGCAGTGTTAATGCCTATTCAAGTTTTACATTTATATTTAGCCGACTTATCAATAACACACACATTTAATGAGCAGTGTACCCAGTCAGTTTGTATATAATGGTAAGCAGAGTGTCGATCACTAAGAGTGGAACGTATTATCTAGTTATCTTAATCAGTATTTTAATATCTAAGTTAGCTTTATAGTCTAATCTAACGAAAGGGGTTCAGCCTGAGAGACTGGCACAGTTTGGTTATTTAATTAAACAGTAAATACTAGTGAGAACAAATTAGCGAATAGCATACACGTACACAGATAGATAATAGAGACAATAAGAAGACCTGTCATGATGATTAAGCAGCTTGTCACTTGTTTTATTGCTAGTTTTATATGAAGTGTATATAATTAAGCCCGTACTCGTTGGTTTCATTATATCGGCGAGTAAACCCTTAATGATTACTTATGAATATCCTACTTATCCAAAGACATCGGATTAAATAGGCGAGGAAGGGGTATGGCAGCCCAAGCAGTGCTCAGCTAGACACAGAGGTAATTAATGCACTAATATAAGTTCGCCAAAGACATCAAACATATAAACTTTAACTGATGGGAAAGCAATTTTAAGGCGGGCATTTGATTTCGCGTACTCACAAACTACCGGCCATCAATCCTGATGAATTAAAGCTTACTATTACAATAAAACAAAACTACTTAATGAATTGAATACATGCAGGACCTTCTTACAGCTCTAAGATCTTCGTTTGGGGTGTGTCTTGTGTTGCTTGTTCGTCTGAATTCGCCTCCTTAGGGTTATGGTGCACACAAAATTCGTCTAGGTCTTGGGGTATTTATAGTTTCTGTCTGAGGGTTCGATGCGGCGCATGTAATGAGCAGATGCGGCGCATTGACTTAACTTCGCGTGGGGTCCAAGCTTATTATATTCTGGAATATTCGTACACCGCCATTAGATGCGGCGTAACTTGAATCTTTATGCGGCGCATGTCCTTCAGTTGTCTTGGATTGTTTCTGGTGAAGTCTTGATATTGATACGCCGTATGTCAATTGTGTGATGCGGCGTATCTGGAGTAGAAGGAGCTTGATCTTCTTCTTTGACCAAAGTTTCATATGCGGCGCATGATAGAATTCCATGTGGTGCATTCTACAAGAATTAAGTTACGCCGCATCTGAAGTCGGTGTACGAATATTCCAGAATATAATAATCTTGGACCCCACGAGAAGTTAAGTCGATGCGCTGCATTTACTTACTCAATGCGCCGCATCGAACCCTCAGACAGAAACTATAAATACCCCAAGACCTAGACGAATTTAGTGTGCCACCAAACCCTAAGGAGTCGAATCTAGGCGAACAAGCAACACAAGACACGCCCCAAACGAAGATATTAGAGCTGTAAGAAGGTCCTACATGTATTTAATTCATTAAGTAGTTTTGTTTTATTGTAATAGTAAGCTTTAATTCATCAGGATTGATGGCCGGTAGTATGTGAGTACGCAAAATCATATGCTCGCCTTAAAATTGCTTTCCCATCAATTAAATTTTTATATGTTTGATGTCTTTGGTGTATTTATATTAGTGTATTGATAACCTCTGTGTCAAGCTGAGCACTGCATGGGCTGCCATACCCCTTCCTCGCCTATTTTATCTGACGTCTTTGGATAAGTAGGATAGTCATAAGTAATCATTAAGGGTTTACTCGCCGATATAATGAAACCAACGAGAAAGATTTAATTAATATACACTTCATATAAAACTAGCAATAAAACAAGTGACAAGCTACATAATTATCAGGACAGGTCTTCTTATAGTCTCTTTTATCTATCTGTGCATGTGTATGCTATTCGCTGATTTGTGCTCATTAGTTTAATCTGTTTAATTAATAACCTAACTGTGCCAGTCTCTCAGGCTGAACCCCCTTTGCGTTAGATTAGGCTGTAAAACTAACTTAGGAAATTAAAATACTAATTAGGATAACTAGATAATACATTACACTCTTAGTGATCGACACTCTACTTACCATTATATACAAACTGACCGGGTACACTGCTCGTTAAGTGTGTGTGTGTTATTGATAAGTCGGCTAAATATAAATTTAAAACTTGAGTAGGCATTGATACTGCTAAACCGCAACGACACATCACGCGCATCACACACACTAACGAGCAGTGTACCCGATCAATGTAGCTAGTTGGTAAGTAGAGTGTCGATCACTAAGAGTGGAACGTTAACACCTAGAATCTCTATCAGTATTTTTATTCCTAAGTTAGTTCTAAAAACCTAATCTAATGCAAGCTGGTTTTCAGCCTGAGAGAGTGGCACGATTTAGTTGATTAACAATAATTAAAACTAATGAGTCGAATACACGAATGGCGAACACTTAGACAGATAGATAACAGATACAGGTACGAGGCCTGACCAAATCGTTAAGTAGCTTGTCACTTGTTTTATTGCTAGTTTTATGGGATAAGTGCTAAAATCTATTCTCTCTCATTGGTATCTGATGACATCAAGTAAGTACATATTTTTGTCATCATTTATTCTATTTATTTGACTTTTTTTATTATATTATTTATAAGAATTGATACTTAATTGTTTACTTTAGTAATTCTCAGGTAAAAACAAGCAATTGGTGAAATTTGGCGATTTTGAACGAATTATGGAGTAAAACTAGCAAGATGTCAAAAGTCTACTGAAATCCAAAAGATGTGTCGTATCTCTGTCAACAGATACGCTGCAATATCATACTTAGATGAATTCGAAGACCATTGCCTGACTTTGAAGAATGCGCCGCATGTAATTCTATCATGCGTCGCATATGAAACTTTGGTCAATGAAGAAGATCAAGCTTGTTCTACTCTAGATACGCCGCATTATACTTCTGACATACGGCGTATCACTATCTAGACTTCACCAGATACAATCCAAGACACTGAAGGACATGCGTCGCATAAAAGATCAAGTTACGCCGCATCTGAAGACGGTGTACAAATATTCCAGAATATATTAATCTTGGACCCCACGCGAAGTTAAGTCAATGCGCCGCATCTGCTTACTCGATGCGCCGCATCGTGCCCTCAGACAGAAACTATAAATACCCCAAGACATACACGAATTTTGTGTGCAACCAAACCCTAAGGAGACGAACTCAGTCGAAGAAGCATCACAAGACACACCCCAAACGAAGATATTAGAGCTGTAAGAAGGTCCTGCATGTATTTAATTCATTAAGTAGTTTTGTTTTATTGTATTAGTACACTTTAATTCATCAGGATTGATGGGCTTGTGGCCACCATACTGCTCCCCTTTTTATATGATGATGTTTTTAGTGACTTGTATGTGCATTGATAACCTCTGTGTCTAGCTGAGCCTGTGGGCTGCCATACCTGTTCCTCACCTACTTATCTAGTGTCTAGAAAGTAGGATAGACATAAGTGATCATTAATAGTTTACTCGCCTATATTTATGATCCAACGNTTGATGGGCTTGTGGCCACCATACTGCTCCCCTTTTTATATGATGATGTTTTTAGTGACTTGTATGTGCATTGATAACCTCTGTGTCTAGCTGAGCCTGTGGGCTGCCATACCTGTTCCTCACCTACTTATCTAGTGTCTAGAAAGTAGGATAGACATAAGTGATCATTAATAGTTTACTCGCCTATATTTATGATCCAACGTGACAGATTAGATTATGATACTCATTATATAAAACTAGCAATAAAACAATTGACAAGCTGCTTAACTATCAGGACAAGCCTTCTTCTGCTTATAATATCTATTTGTGTACGTGTTGCTATTCGTTGATTCGTGCTCATTAGTTTACTTATTGTTTAATAAAACCAAATTGTGCCAGTCTCTCAGGCTGAACCCCCTTTCGTTAGATTAGGATGTAAAACTAACTTATGATATTAAAATACTGATTAGGTTAACTAGATAATACATTCCACTCTTAGTGATCGACACTCTACTTACCATTATATTCATACTGACCGGGTACACTGCTCGTTAGGTGTGTGTGTTATTGATAAGTCGGCTAAATATAAATTTAAAACTTGGGTAGCCATTAATACTGCTAAACCGCAACGACACACGCATGCGCATCAAGTTTTTGGCGCCGCTGCCAGGGAGTGAATTGTTATTATCTGTTTATCTAGTTAGAATTTTAATTAGTTTTTCTCTTTTTAGATTTTTAGATTCTAACCGCTAACTTTGTTGTATATTAGATAGATTGCATTCATTGTATAATTTGCATATTTACTGTTTTTTGTGTGTTTTTATTTTTCTGTAATTTTTGTTTTTATTTATTTTCTTTGTTTTTCTGCATAACTGTTGTCGTTGTATTCTGCTGATACAAACGATACGACGCATCTGTTTCTCAGATACATCGTATTGTGTTTTATCTTTTTATAAATACAACGCGTTTAATAATTCGAGTACGGCGCATCTATTCCCAAGATACGGCGTATTCAGTTTTTAATCAGAAACTAACGCCATATGACGCATCTGTTTCCACAAATACGGCGTATTATATATTTAATTAAAAACAGTTTTCGAATTAATTAAACAGTGGAAAATCTTGTATTTTGAAACGTAACAAAAATACGGCGCATTAGCATCTGCTCATGCGGCGCATTTAAAATTTTATAAATATAACCGATTTTTGATATTTAAAAAGATACGGCGCATTCTAATTTAAAAGCGGCGTATTGATTTTCTGAATAAAGTCTGATTTTTATTTTAACGTAACTAGATACGGCGTATCCCTTTTCCAGGATACGGCGCATCATCAGCAAATATCAGCAACTTTTATTTTTCATATTCCGTTTTCGTTGTTATTTATCTGATATTTTACTTTATAAAACCTATCCTACAGATGCTTTTGTGATGATTTCAGGAAGTGCATGACCAGAAGTTCAACTAAGAACTTAATTACACCTTACGAAGATCCTGAACGAGCTTTTCATTTACTTAGGAGGCTTTTCAGCACAAAAACCCTTGATTTTCAAGTTCGTTAGAGCTTGATTATTTTTCTGATCTTGGATTTCAGGAGGAAGAAGAAGAAACGGAAACAATGACGGAAACCACAACCATGGAGGAATATATGAATAAAACCCGATCAGATTATAGTTCAGGAATTGCTAGACCAAAGTTTGACAACAAGTCAAAGTTTGAGTTGAAGGGTCAGTTTCTCAAGGAGCTAAGAGAAAATGCTTTCAGTGGGACGGAACATGAAGATGCTAATGAACATGTGGAAAAGATCCTCGAGATTGCAGATTTGTTTACTACAGAAGGAGTTACTGATGACCAACTTATGCTTCAAATCTTCCCAATTTCGCTTAAAGGAGCTGCTAATATGTGGCTAAGGAATGAACCAGCAGGTTCAATCAAAACATGGGAAGGTCTGAAGAGCAAATTCCTCAAAAGATATTGTCCACCTGCTAAGACTCCTAAAAAGATGGAGGCTATCAACAACTTCAAGCAAGAGCCTGATGAAACTCTCTATCAGGCTTGGGAACATTTTAAAGATTTATTGGTGAAATGTCCTCAACACTATCTGACCGCATTGCAGGAGATAATATTATTTTATCAGGGAATGGACGTGCCTACTAGACAAATCTTGGATGCTAAGAGAGCTGTACCACAAATGAGTGCAGTCAATGCTACGAAAGCTATCCAAGAAGCTGCTGATCATTCTCAAAAGTGGCACGATGGTACCTCTACTAGATCTAAGAGCAGCACTAATTTTGACGGGTTTGCTGCTATTCAAGCTCAATTGGACAAACTTAGTAGAGATATGAAGAAAAGAGATGAAAAAGTGTATGCTGCCCAAGTTGGATATGAAAAATGCTAAGGACCTCACTACGCCAAAGATTGCCCTACAAAGAATGAAAGTGAGACTTTTGAAGAAGCATACTACACACAATTTGGACAACCATTCCAACCTTCAAGAAGATTTAGGGAATCTGCTCCGAGGTACTATCAAAAGTACAACGGAAATCCTACATATCAAGAGAGAAGGTAGACTTTGGATGATACTTTGAAACAAATTATGACTGATGCTGCTAAAAGACATGAAGAGAACGCTGCTATGATCAAAGAAATCCGAGCTTCAACGGATACTATCACAAGACACCAAGGAACTTCGATCAAAGAATTGGAACAATAAATCGGTCAGATGAGCAAGGTTCTTCAAGAAAGGGGATATGGAAGTCTACCTAGCTCAACTGAAACTAATCCAAGGGATCATGTCAAGGCTATCACCACTACCGAAGAAGTCATGCCTAACATAGCTTTTCCTGGAAGATTGAAGAATGTTGATGTTTTGAAACCCCAATATTTCTTTAACTCTTCAATCAGTGTAAGGAGACTGCTTAAGGAAAAATCAAGGATTGAAGAGGAAACAATTTTCAAGGTAATGACAACCAACATCAAGGAAATTTTCAAAACAACCGTGCTCAAAATTTTCCTAATCAAAATCAAAACGTTGTTCAAACCCAAAATTCCTCCGATGAGTTGAAACAATTCATGAAATCACAAGAGGAAACAAATCGGTTATTGATCAGCCAAATCTCTGAACTTAAGAAGTCTTTAAGTGATCGACCCTCGGGCTCAGGAACACTTCCGAGCAACACGATCGCTAACCCGAGGGGCGATGTTAAGGCAATCACCACCCGAAGTGGAGTTTCATACAAAGGACCCACGGCTCCTGCTAATTCTTCTTCTCTTCCTCCAAAGGTAGCGGAATGTGAACCTGAGGTTACTACGGACACGGTACTTCCTACTAATAANTCTCAAGTTGGAATAGAGAGAATTGGTAAGGGATGATTAAAACATACACAATTGATGTCTATTTATACTACTCTCAATGCCTAGGATCATCAATGCTCAACTTGGGCACCAAGTAGCTGGGAATGGACTAGAATATGCTTGGGAAGGATCTAGAATTGGTTTGTACACGTTTGGAGACTTAATAATGAAGTTTTGTGGACCAGCCAACTCTATCCGATCGGTTGCGGGCCCATACCGATCGGATGGAGCCTTTCTGCAGAAAATGACAAACACCAAAGTTGTAGATCTTTCTCTTAGCTTTCCGTGGCAAAACGTTGTTCAAACCCAAAATTCCTCCGATGAGTTGAAACAATTCATGAAATCACAAGAGGAAACAAATCGGTTATTGATCAGCCAAATCTCTGAACTTAAGAAGTCTTTAAGTGATCGACCCTCGGGCTCAGGAACACTTCCGAGCAACACGATCGCTAACCCGAGGGGCGATGTTAAGGCAATCACCACCCGAAGTGGAGTTTCATACAAAGGACCCACGGCTCCTGCTAATTCTTCTTCTCTTCCTCCAAAGGTAGCGGAATGTGAACCTGAGGTTACTACGGACACGGTACTTCCTACTAATAATGGAGGTACCGATGACGTCCACCCTCAAGTTGTCCCGGTCCCGAAACCCAAATCCAAACCTGGAGTTGTTTTTGAACCTCCAGTAGATCCCTTTTGAGAAATCGAACCCTAAACCTTCAATTCCTTATCCATCACGTTTACAAGATCAAAAGCTCCGCGAAAAAGCTAGTCACCAACTGGACAAATTTTTCCAAATTTTTAAAGAATTACATTTTGACATAAGCTTCGCGGATGCTCTTCTTCTGATTCCCAAGTTTGGATCGACAATAAAAAATCTGTTAAACAACAAGGAAAAACTCTTTGAAATGGAAAAAACTCCGTTGAAAGAAAACTAATCTGAAGTTTTGTTGAAACAGCTTCCCAAAAAGCTGGGAGATCCCGGGAAATTCCTCATTCCTTGCATTTTCCCGGGAATGGTTGGATGCTATGCCTTGGCCGATCTGGGTGCAAGCATCAACCTGATGCCTCACTCAGTCTGGAAGAAACTTTCTCTTCTGGCACTCACTCCTACCTGCATGACTCTCGAGCTTGCAGACCGTTCCATATCTCGTCCCCTCGGTATTGCTGAGGATGTGTTCGTGAAAGTAGGAAAGTTCCATTTTCCGGCAGATTTCGTGATTGTTGAATTCGATGCAGACCCGAGGGTTCCTCTCATTTTAGGGAGGGGATTCCTAAGAACGGGTCATGCTTTGATCGATATATTTGATGAAGAAATCACTCTACATGTTGGTAATGAAGCCATCACATTCAACCTTGATCATACTTCGAGATACTCTTCCCATTATGACTCCGCAGAAATTAACAGAATCGATGTCATCGATATTGCTTCGGAAGAGTATTCTCAAGAAATTCTTGGTTTCACCTATAATTCTTTGAGTGGCAATCCCACTCCCTCTTCTCAACCTATCATTGCTAATTCTTCTCCTTCCCTAACTCCGTTTGAGGGAAGCGATTTCATCTTAGAGGAAATAGAGGCCTTTCTTAAAAGTGATTCGATTCCCGAGGGAATTGATAACCAAGAGATTGACCTGGAGAGGGATATACTTCTCCTTGAAAAACTGTTGAATAAAGATCCCTCTTCTCCTCCCGTTCTTCCACAAAAACTTCATAACGAGGAAATCAAGTCTATTGAGAAAACTGACGAATTTCCCGAGGTCGAACTTAAAGACTTACCACCTCATCTCGAGTACGCATTTCTGGAGGGTGATGATAAATTACCCGTCATAATTGCTAAAGAGTTAAAAGATGAGGAAAAAGCTGCTCTCATAAAGGTCATGAAGTCACACAAGCAAGCAATAGCTTGGAAACTCTCCGACATCAAGGGTATTAACCCTGGATTATGTACCAACAAAATCTTAATGGAGGATGACTTTAAACCGGCAGTTCAACAACAGAGAAGGGTTAATCCAAAAATCCACGAGGTTATCAAACAAGAAGTTATCAAACTTCTTGATGCCAGATTGATTCACCCTATCTCTGATAGTCCTTGGGTTAGTCCCATTCATTGCGTTCCAAAAAAGGGTGGCATTACTGTTGTCACAAATGAAGAAAACGAGTTGATTCCAACTCGATTGGTTACGGGATGGCGAGTGTGCATTGACTATCGAAAGTTAAATGACTCCACCCATAAAGACCATTTTCCTCTACCCTTCATGGACCAAATGCTCGAGAGATTAGTGGGAAACGAGTACTATTGTTTCCTAGACGGTTTCTCGGGTTACTTCCATATTCCCATTGATCTGCAAGATCAAGAAAAGACCACCTTTACATGCCCCTATAGAACTTTTGCCTACTGACGTATGCCATTTGGTTTATGTAATGTTCCTGGCACATTCCAAAGGTGTATGATGGCCATATTTCACGACATGATCGGGAAAACTATGAAAGTCTTTATGGATGATTTCTCGGTCATTGGGAATTCTTTTCAATCATGTCTCTCCCATTTAGATAACATGCTCAAACGGTGTGAAGACACCAATCTTTGTCTTAAATGGGAGAAGAGTCACTTTATGGTCAAAGAAGGAATTGTCCTCGGCCATAAGATTTCAAAAAGCGGGATTGAGGTCGACAGAGCTAAAGTTGATGTCATTGCTAAGTTACCTCATCTCACCACAGTAAAAGGTGTCAGGAGTTTCCTAGGTCATGCTGGATTCTATCGTCGATTCATACAAGATTTTTCTAAAATCGCCCGGCCCATGACACATCTTCTTGAAAAAGATGCTCCTTTCATGTTCTCTCCCGAGTGCATCGAAGCTTTTCAAACTCTCAAGAAAAAGCTCACATAAGCACCCATCTTAGTTGCCCCCGATTGGGACCTGCCTTTTGAACTCATGTGCGATGCAAGTGATTTTGCTATAGGTGCGGTCTTGGAGCAACGAAAAACAAAACATTTTCAGCCTATACATTATGCTAGTAAAACTATGAACGAGGCTCAGAATCATTACACCAGAACGGAAAAAGAATTATTAGCTGTGGTGTATGCTTTTGAAAAATTCCGGCCATACTTAATCTTGATGAAATGCATAGTGTATACGGATCACTCGGCTCTAAAATATCTCTTTGCCAAATAAGATGCAAAGCCAAGATTGCTCCGATGGGTTCTCCTCCTACAAGAATTTGATATCATCATCCGTGATAAAAAAGGAGCTGAGAACCTAATGGCTGATCATCTGTCCCGATTAGAAAACCCTCACCAGGATGTGTTCGAGAAAAAGGAAATAAATGAAACATTTCCTCTCGAAACACTCAATGCGGTTTCTTTTTGTGGTGATTCTACTACCCCATGGTTTGCCAACTTTGCAAACTACCATGCGGGTAACTTAGTTGTGAAAGGGATGTAGTCCCAACAGAAAAACAAATTCTTTAAAGATGTTAAACGTTACTTCTGGGACGACCCCTACTTGTTCAAAATCTGTGCCGATCAAGTCATCAGACGGTGTGTCCATGGCCAAGAAGCCATAGATATTCTCAAAGCTTGTCATGATGGACCCACGGGGGGACATCATAATCCAAATTACACCGCCAAAAAGGTGTTTGATTCTGGTTTCTATTGGCCCACGATCTATAAATATGCCCACGACTGTGTCAAAGCTTGTGACGCTTGTCAGCGTCATGGGAATATTTCAAAGACGAATGAGATGCCTCAAAACGCCATCCAAGTCTGTGAAATCTTTATGAAAGATTGAGAGACTGATGAAGATGAGCTAAAACAAGTGTATGATATTGTCATTCAATATTTTGTTTTTAGCGACTGATATTATACAATTATATGGGAGATTAATGAAGATGTTAGTCATAGAACACGAGCATGTTGGATTAAATGTTGAGAGGCTTTAACGGTCTTGTATGTTTGTGTAGTTATGTGTTCAGAAGTCACCTCCAAGATGATAGATATGTCTTATAAGGCAGTGGGACCGCTATCATTTCCATACTAGTATGTTGGCCCACAAAGACGTAACAAAATGACAAAATGACATGATTGGATAAAGGAGTTGGTCTTAATTAGTCGTGAATAGAAGGTTGCTATATTACTTCTTGGGTGTTGCAGAAAAAACGTAATAAATGGCATTTTCTCTCCCTGAAATCGGACCCGTATTCTTTCTTAGGACTCCTTAGCTTTGGGCCAGCCTGTCGATATTTAATCGAAGTAGAAAAGCTGCTTGTGTTTGGGTTGTGGATAAATGGCCTAGGAATTGTTTAGCCTTTTAGTTTGTGGGTTAATTTTTTTTTTCACCTCTTTTCTTGAGGTGTCTTTGTATTGGTTTGTTCCTGTCTTGGTCTCCGATAATTTGTCAGATCGAGTTTCTTAATAAAGTATGCTGTTCCAAAAAAAGATGGTCGCTAATTATGCCCACAAGCTGTATCAGGGTCCACTTCTTTGTAATATTCATTTATAGCATGATCCTACGTTATTTAGACTAACTAAAATTGGTGCTGAGGTTGTCTTGACTCGTGAGTTGTTTAAGGCAAATCATAGAATGCAGAACAGACTGCACAAAAAATAAAATAAAATAAAAAAAAATAAAATAAAAGAAAAAAAAAAAAAAAAAAAANTCGGCTAATTGGATAGATCAAGTGTTACAGATTATATTCAGTAGCTTGATTTTGCTTCACCATATTGTTAATTGGCATTTAGCTCTGAAGAAACTTCTGCAAGTGATTTAATTGTTTGTTTAATATGTAGGCTGTAGGCACTCTTCTGGTCAAAATAAATAAAGTATACTATTATCCGTGTCTGGGACTCTGGGTACAACGTACCAGTAAAAGTTGGTTTATAGGCTTTATTCATTTTTCTTTGCTTAGTATACTGCATGTGCACCTTTAAGCTTGGTCAAAAACATTGATCAAATACTTGTTAGGCTCGCACTTGTGTCTAGCATGTGGCATATAGGTTAAAAGATTAAGTTAGGTGCGTGTATTGTTTCCATGATGAAGTAAATTAAAATAAGGCATTAGGGAATGTTAACTGAAGATACTCTATTCGACTGTTGAATATCTCTAGGAGCGACAGTCAGACAGCTGCCTTGGAAGCAGACCTCTTTTGTTAGTACCTCTTTGTGTTTTTGTTCTCATATGGTTTCCAGGGTTTAATGGCTCTTGTCCTTGATTTTAACTAAACTATTACGTTTGATTACTTTGAGACCAACTTACGTGTGTCAGTTTGATTTTACCGCGCAAGTGTGCCTCTGCAGTATGCTAGATACATGTGCTCATCATGTACATGTGTTTATATATGATACAACATAGCGGTGAGTTGTCTGAAAAAGAAAAAAGACTCCCATAGTCTTTCCTAGATGTTTTAATACCCAACTCGTTACAACTAGCTCTCCTACCGAACAGATCTGTAAACAATCTGAGACGGTGTCTGGGAATGGAAACTGATGTCAGATCTCTTTTACGGAATCTTGGAATTTCGTATAACTTAAACAAATTAAAGCCCAACAATACGTCAGTTCTAAATGTGAATTGATTTTCTTTATTTCATTTGTACGATGTTACTCCGTAGTTTAGAGTGTTCGGCAAAATATCTCTTTTCACTCCGTAATCTATTGCGTGAAATTGCTTAAACTGCGACTTTGTGTGTGGCAACAAATATCTTGCTTATGAATATAATCCATCTTGTTATTATTAATTATTGTGGTCGACTATGAGGCTGCCGAAAATATAACTTCATTTATCTTGCAGTTATGTCAGAGGACATGGTTAAGGACGGGTATGAAAACATCATGAATGTTGACATTTCTTGTGTGGCTATTGAAATGATGCGACAGAAGTATGAGCACATTCCTCAGTTAAAATGTATCCTCTTTATTGACTGTTTATCTCTATCTTGTTAAGATGTCTCAGGTGTTCGATATTTTACTATAAATTACAGTTAATGAGTTTTCCTTATCATTTCTAAAGACTTGCAGATGGATGTTCGGGATATGGGCTTTTTTATGGACGACTCATTTGACAGTGTAATTGATAAGGGTATAAACTTTTCTCTTCCATTTATGTAGTTTAAATACTATTCTAATCTTAAAGAGGTTCAAGTAGGAATTACCTTGGATTTTATTAATTCTGAAAACAACCTTAAATTCATGTTACAGTTGAAAAGACTAGCTGGTATTCTGAAATACTAAAACTGCAGTAATGTGGATGTCCTACGAGTACCATTGGGGTGTGTCTGGATGTCCAAATTCCATATTTAAGTATATTGATAGTCTTATTATTTTGTTATTGTAAAAAAAGGATACATTGTGGGTTATCACTGGTCCTTCTAAGTTCAGTAAAACTCGAATTTCCAGAGTTATTTAAAATTTCTTTTAGTATTTTTTTTCTCCAAAAAATTAATTTGTTCATGTTTTGTGAGAGACTTGAGTTTTTGAAAATTTTTGGTTTTGACACGAGACATCCGGCATAAGCCCGCTTTTGCGTCTTTCAGTCAAGAATTAGTCTTAATTCTGTTGACTTTGGTCATGGTGCTAACTTTTATTGACTTCCAATCAACCTCACACTATCTGCACGACTTTACACTTGTGTCTTTGTGTTGTACCATTAAAACATATTAGCCATCAACTTATATTACAGCTTGTGTTTATAAAGTTAGTCTTGAATAACTTCACGTTGGTCGTCGTGCTAACTTTTATTGAATTCCCATCAAGTTCTCACTATCTGTGCAAATATACACTTGTGTCTGTATTTTAGCTTCAAAACATATTATGCATTTAACAATCACATATAACAAATTGAATGGATAAATTGCACGTTTCAAGTTTAGTAACATACATCACAATGTATGTACTTGAATATGAATTTTTTGATAATTGAAACATTACCTGTAACTTAAAGATGAAGAGAGGATGAGTCCACCAAATGCAACAACATTATGCAAAAAGCAAACTTGAGTTATCTGGTATACTCCTTAAAGATGCATAATATTCTCGTATCCACAAAGTATTGTAAACTTTGAGAGACTGAAGTTTTTAAATCAATTTTAAAGAAAGACTAACTTGTGCTATAGCTAGGATTCTAATAATATGCCAGCGGTCTTATGTCTTCTGATAATATTTATCAAAAGTGTGTTTGTTATGTGTATAAAAGTAAAATCCTATAAGTCGACAAGAGATGTTTGAAGTATACCAAGAGTCAAACATATGTTTTCTAAAATCTTTGTTAACGATCCTTTTCCACTGTTGCATGGCTTTCTGATCTGCGGGTAATAGGAACTCTTGACTCGCTCATGGTAAGTTCTGGTCTTGTTTCATACTTCTATTTCACAACAGACGTCTTTTTTTATCATTGCTACATATGTTTTAACTTTTTAAAGTTCCTTTGATTTTGTAGTGTGGACTTAATGCTCCACTTAGTGCTTCTCAAATGCTGGGGGAAGTGAGCAGGTATTTACTAGCTTCAATAGCCTAGTCTTGCTTTGTCTTTTGTTGTGCTATTTTGTGTAATTAAAAGAAAATAAAATACTGTATTTTATCAGCCAAGAATAATATTATTTTCTATATCTTATACCTGGTCGTAATAGCTATAAAATCTTTTACTTTATTTGTAGGATTCTTAAACCTGGAGGGATCTATATGCTGGTAAGGCAATGCTACTTCTTCTCAGTTATCTTCTCTTCAAGAAATTAACTCGTATAGTAGATGCCATTGACTACTTCTTTCAACAGATTACATACGGTGATCCGAATGCAAGGATGCCTCATATAAACCGGCCAGTTTACAATTGGAAAATAGACTTGTACATCATACGTGAGTGTTCTTTCTTCTCAGTTGATGCGGGTTTTTTTTTTTTTTTTTTTTTTTTTTTTTTTTTTTTTTTTTTTTTTTTTTTTTTTTTTTTTTTTTTTTTTTAATTTTTTTTTTTTTTTTTTTTTTTATTATTATTTTTTCTTTTTTTTTTTTGATTTTTTTTTTTTNATACCTCCAATTATTAGGATGATCTCTCAAGAACTCCTAAACTCAATTCTTTAGTACACTTTTTTTTCTTGTACAGCACGGCCTGGTTTCCAAAGGCCGGATGGTTCTAGCTCTTCTCCTAACTCGTATATGTCACCTGTTCCTACAACCGAGAAGGGCCTGCTTCCTCCTGATTATGTTTTAGAAGATCCTGATTCTCATTTCATTTATATCTGCACAAAAAGGAGCGAAAACTCTGACCTCGGTGACTCACCCGCAATTTCAATGACAGTCGATATTTGATCAAGACAATGAGTAGCTGAGCTTCAAGAACTTGGTAATAAACTGTTTGTGATGATGTTTATTGCAGGTTGTAAAAGTTAAGTAGTGTTTAGATGTCCTTAGAATGCCAAATGCTTTGTTCTCTTTTCTGTAGCATGGCATGTTGGTTTTCTTTATTGGTTATTATTATTTAACTTTCATTCGATTGTTGATTTGCGGAGACGTGAATACACGGCGACTGTGTGAATACCTGGATTGTCTTGTCCCATCATTTTTATTGGAACTCATACATTGTATCCAGTGGTTGTGACTAGTAGCTTGTGTTCCTCGTCTTTAAATTGCAATTTCAACATTTTTACTTATAAATGATTAGGTTCAGGTTGTTTATATATCAAAGTGTTTGTAGGTGCCATGACCCTACACTTTTTAACATCCCGGCCATAATAGAATCGATAGGTGAAGCAGTTACACATCTATCTTTGCCAACTTGGTTTTGAAGTATGTCCACAAGATCCGTAGTACATAGGTTCCATTTAGAAAACCTGAAAATGAATGGATGTATTATGTCTATTGGAAAGCTTGGCATATCAACAATATATTTGTAACATACTGACATAGTTTAGACCTATGGATCTTGTTTACTTGTTTGGTTTTTTTTTACTATGGAATGAAGCTGCATATATATAGGTGGAACCAGAATCTGGTAATGTTTCATGACCTATGCGGCATTCTTGAGAGTGGTTGCGGACAAGTGCCCAAGGAATAGTCATGATGAGATGATTATATGTAATTATGGATATTCATTTATCCCTGAACAATCTACTAGTTTGAATTTACTAGGAATGTTGACCCCGGTGGTAACAAAAAAGGGACGACGGTGGTGGTACAACCGCGTTATAACTGCGATGATGACTCGGTGAAAGCAAAAGTGTGTAATATGTTACACAACTTATAAATTTTAACCTTAATTACAAAAATCGTTTATATGGTTTATGCACATCCAGATTTCACAAACGAAATGAATAATCAATAACCAAACAACCAGAATTTCTAATGAACATGAATAGAAATTGAAGATAATTAGGATAAAAGCTTTCATTACACTCACGTTCTATAGTGAACCACCAATAAAGATACTCTGTTTACTAATTATGATATGATTTTAGGACAAATCCACATGATTTTTAGTGGTCATCATACTAATAAGGTATAAAAGATTATATTCGGGGGGAAAAAAATGGGTGCTTATTCTTTTTTTTAAAATAAAAAAAGTTTGCCTTATTTATTTATTTATTTATTTATTTATTTATTTATTTATTTATTTATTATTTATTTTTTTAAGTTAACACAATTAATTTTCGTTAATAAGTTTGTAGTTCCAATAGTTATAGCTTTCCAAATAAAAATTACTTTAAAATAACGCAAAAAGAAAGGATAACGATTCTAGGATTTTCATTTTATTTAATACACTTGGATACATATAAACCATTTTATTTGAATTCTAGAAGACGATTATTAGATTCCGGCTCATAATAATCATTAGATGATAAGTTTTATATCACACATTCGAACCGTCCCACAACATTATCCCTTTAAACATTTGAAATTATATTTGACCAAAATAACAACCTTTTTACAAAATCAAAATTAGCAAGAATTTGGTCGAAAAGGAAGAAACACAAAAATGGAAACTAACATTGCAAAAATCGTGGAAAGTGATCTAAAAATAAACACTAGAAATACAAATGACAAAAAAGGAAACAGGAATTGAAATTACATCCCACTCCCTACTAGTTTTGTTCCCTTTTAATGCTCACACATGTTTGTATGTTTTTTGCTTGAAAATCCTTTTTTCTTTAATTATGCATTCATGAAAAATGAGATGATTATCAGTTTTTGTAACTTCTCTCTTTCTCTAAATAAGTGTTCATATTACTATATATTTTTTTAAATAATTGTTTATTTTCAAATTGCAACCAACCAAAATGTTTTAAAAAAATGTTTGAGTGGTTCACAGTGTAATACTTTTACTTTTTTAAAACTGTGCGACATTATCATAGTAACACTTACTTAAGAACTAAGAGAATACATTACATGTGATTTATCAAATACATTACATGTGAACATTTTTTAAGAACTAAGAGAATACATTACATGTGATTCATCCATTAAAACTGTGCGACATTATCATAGTAACACTTATTTGCTTGGTTATGAGCATTTAAAAAATTTTAGAATTACAACTTAAAAATATTTTAGCATCTATCTATGCATATTAGTGAGAGTTTAGGGAAATTTTAATCATGTTGCTAATAAACTTAATTGAAAAAAATTGTACATGTTAAAATACAAAGATTTTCAGGTGATTCATAGAGTATGAAAATGAGTAATTTTTAATGCTGTAATTTATATTTTGTTAAGAAATGCCATGTATAAGTTTATTAATCATACATTACACGAACTAATGTATATAACTCTATATTTACACGTTAATATAACGAATATTACACGACATCTACTGACTAACAAATACATTTCATCACCAATCATCACAACTTATAAATTATTGATTACCGTTTTTGTATCATCATTGCATAGCGATGCACGGTTACCATGCCCATTTTTATATCAAATAATGCAAAATCAAGTTATTTCATAAAATTTCTCGCCATATGTAAAATTATCACGAAAAACATATAATTAAAATATTGCTTACCAAAAACTTTAATTACAGGGTACCTGCCACAACCCGCAGATACGCTTCTAGTACATAATAATTATGTATTGATAATCACAGCACTTTTTATTGAGTACACTTATTCATTTTGATAATGTTTTTTTTTTCTTTCACTCATTTCCTTTTTTAGAGTAAATGTGAATCATAAAGTCGTGTATTTCATAAATAAATTCCTATATCAGCTAGTATGCAAACTGTCTGTTTACAATGTACCACCATATAATCCCATTGTTTGCCCCTTCAATTAAATACTTAGAGCATTTAATAATTACAGTATTTAGAAGACTCTTTGTTTGCACTCTTCACATTATATTCAGAAGCTACAACTCCTGTTCTAAAAAATACTCACACAAAGCAAAATAATTTACAAAAAGAACTCCATATAAAATAGTTGAGCATTTAACCATTATCCTTCAACTTTTCGATCAATCACATGTATATAGCTTATATGCAATACCTATGTACTTTTTGACAATAGAGTAGCTTACCAAAAGGATGACAAAATATATCTTGAAATTTTTGAAAGAGATAAAACTAGATACCCAAATAAAGAAGAAAATTAAACCACAAGGAGACAAAATGTTTAAAATTCAAAATCTTCAACATACCAAAAGTCCCCTTTCCAATTTAATCCCACACTTTCCCAAAAAGAATAAATATAACCATTAAATAAATTTCCTTATTAAATATAGAAATAAATATATTAAGTATTTATAATAAAAAGTGGGCCCTAGCACCCCCCAATGTAGCAAAAAGAAAAAGAGTCATGCAGGCAATAGACTCTCATTGAAATTACCANACAATAGAGTAGCTTACCAAAAGGATGACAAAATATATCTTGAAATTTTTGAAAGAGATAAAACTAGATACCCAAATAAAGAAGAAAATTAAACCACAAGGAGACAAAATGTTTAAAATTCAAAATCTTCAACATACCAAAAGTCCCCTTTCCAATTTAATCCCACACTTTCCCAAAAAGAATAAATATAACCATTAAATAAATTTCCTATTAAATATAGAAATAAATATATTAAGTATTATAATAAAAAGTGGGCCCTAGCACCCCCCAATGTAGCAAAAAGAAAAAGAGTCATGCAGGCAATAGACTCTCATTGAAATTACCATGCAAGCTTGCCGTTTCCATATCTCTTTCGCCATTTGTGGAAAACGCCTCTTTCTATTCCCCCATATTTAGCAACACACACTAAAAACACACTTTTTTTTTCACATACACCTTTTTAAGTCAAGAAAATAAATCTACTATTTTTACTCAAAATTATCCAAATTCCTTTCTGGGTTTTGTTTTTTGGGTGATTTTAGATAAAGGGTATAAATCTTTTTTAGGTTTTGTGGTTTGAAATAACAAGAATGGGCAGAGGCAAGATTGAAATCAAGAAAATTGAGAATGTGAGTACAAGACAAGTGACTTTTTCGAAGAGGAGGGCTGGTTTGCTTAAAAAAGCACATGAATTGTCTGTGCTTTGTGATGCTGAAGTTGGGATTATTGTCTTTTCCAATACTGGTCGTTTGTATGAGTTTTGCAGTACTAGGTATTGTTGTTGACTGTTTTGCATGTGTGATTTTGACTTTTTGTTGACTTTAATTTAGGGCTTTTTTAGTTTTTGCTTGTTTATTGGGGGGTTTTGGTGGTGTTAATTTAGGGTTTATGCTTTTTTTAGGAGTTTTTGTTTATACTTTTGGGTAGATTTATGACTGTCTACATCTTACCTCTCCATGGCCCGAAGGGATCGAGTATTATTGTTTTAGCGAATATGTGTATATGCATGTGGCTTATTGATTATTTGATTTTCAATTTTACGAAAAACAATTCAATTGTGGAATGTAGCTTTATGCAATTTTTTGTGATGAGTAAATAGCACTTTTGTTAAAAGATTTTATTTGGGGGTGTTTGGGAATGTTTATTTGTTTGTTGTGTAAAAGGTAGATTTGGGGGTGTTTGATATTGTTCAGTTTGTATTGTACTTTGAATATTATACTGGTGAAAATGGAATCAGTCTTTTTTAATACCAAGTTGGAGTAGTTTATTAACAGGGCATGCAATAAAACTTAATTTAATAAGCACCCAAACACTCCTTAGGGCATGCATTATGGTAGATTTTGTTTAATTAGTTTGACCTCCAAACGACCAAATCGATTTTCATATATGATATATGGTTTTTGGACTCTTTTGAATATTACTATTGTCAATTTCTCTGCTGTTTTATATTTGAGGTGGAGATGGAGAAGGAGAAGTTTCTTGTACGAATGTGTGGTATTATGTGATGATGCTAGCGGCGATACAAGAAACAAATTAATTCTTTCAGCTGAAATTGATTTTATTTTCTCAAATGCTTTTGCGTACATTCAATTTGTTCGAGTATATTCACAATGCTGGTTACATGCATAATATTAGCTGTTGCAGCAATATGTGAAGGTAGTTCTTGTACACAACAATTTTAGTTTTCATCTATATTGCACATAATTGATTTTGCAGGTTTTATTTCGTTATGTAAATGTTTGTGCCCTGCTGTTGTTTCGTTTATAAAAGGCTGACTTTCAAGGATAATCACGTCATGTTTATATGCGGTCTCATTTAATTGTCAAAAATAGTTGAAAAGTGCAACAGCAATTTACTTAAATGGTTTACTTCGCTATGACAAAAGAAGTTGCTTTTGTCTTTGTGAGTGTAAATTGAAATAATGTTTTACTTGGCAATGACAAAAGAAGTTGCCATGTCAGTGAGCCCTATTCTGTATTTTTGTTTGATTGATTTATCTCTTTATTCTGTCATGTTATCCTGGTACATCAGTAGAAGTTAAATTTAGCTGTTTCTCTACCAAGAACCATGTATTTATCTTTTTGTTAGCACGTATCCACTTTACGAGTTACAAACTAAGAAAAAATTGTGCTAAATAACATAAAATTACAGATGAATCAGTGGAACCTGAAAAATACTAGTACCGTGTTTCACTTTTTGAAGCACTAACTTCATATAAGCTAGATTTAACTTCTTCTTTTTTTTTTTTTTTTTTTTTTTTTTTTTTTTTTTTTTTTTTTTTTTTTTTTTCATTATATTGCAGTATGAGGGGAATCATTGATCGATACAATGTGGCGACAGAACCATCTACATCACAATTGCAAGTTGAGATGGTACACAATCTAATTTATTTGCTTTTATACCATGAATTTGATGCAGATTTAGAAGCTTGAGGATCTGCACACTTTTTCATGAAAACATATCTTGGATATGTATTACTAGTACACCGTTTTTTTTTTTAATTACACCATAAAAAAAGTTTCCGCGTATGCACATGCGTACCTAAATTAACTTCTTATACACACCATGCTAGGTGTTACAATTCATAACAGATTTACAAGACTGCATTTTTATGTCTTGTATTTTTCTAGCCATATTATATAGAATCAAGTTTATATGAGGTGTTATCCTATGTTTGTATGTATCCAATGTTTACTTCATGTATATACTTCATTTGTTCAGAGGCAAGAACAAGCTGAGCTAGAACATTTGAGAAGTGAAGTGTCAAGGCTCAGAAATGAAAATGCGTACGTACTCATCTAACTCTCAATTTATATTTTATACCATTATGAATATATGTTAGTGCTGTTAAAATCATCTAAAATAGGTCACACTATGATTATTTCATGAATTGATTTCTCATGGTTTACTTGTTACTTGTTAAATTCCTCTCTTGCTGCACCATGTTTCATTGGCTTTAGTGACTTGAACCCCTAATCATCTTATAAAGCACTTAATTATCTTCTTGATGTGGTGTAGGCGGTTAACGGGCAGTAACCTTAACGGAGCGACTGTGCAGGAACTGCATCAGTTAGAGCAACAACTGAACGATGGTCTGATTTCAGTCAAAGAAAAGAAGGTTTGATTTGTTTCTTCACCACCACCACGAAAAACACATGGGAATCTTGTAAAGCTTTAACTGATATCGTAAATAATTTTTGTATCAGGATGCTATGCTGTTTGAGGAGATTGATCGTTCAAATCACAAGGTAATAAACTTGATAAATCATTAATCAAATATTGCAATTATATGATGGTTTTGGCTATTCTTTTTCTTACATATTGATTTATAATGTGTTCCAATGTTCAGGAGCGAGAGCTTGGTTTTGAAAATAATGTTCTTCGTGGAGAAGTAATTCTGATAGCCCTGTTAACATCAGACTCAATGAAGTTTTTATTGGATTTTTTAAGCATATTCAAACATTAACCATGTGTTACAGATTGAAAGATTGAAGCGCTTTATCCCTCAAAGTGAGCAGCCTACTCAACCGGGATACCTAGAGTACAATCCAGTAGCTGATGTGCCAAGTAGCAGTGCAGGTCTCTTGAAGCAGGACAGGCTCAGCCCAGATACCGTCTGCTACTATGGATCTGATAACACCGATTCAGAAACAGCACTTCAATTGAGGTATGCTTCGACTTTAGAGCCGTCAAATATTTTCCTTACTTGAAGGATCCAAAATGGGTATTTTTTGAACCTTATGAAACTGGTTTGAATTGACGTCAAGTACTTTCTATCACATATATTTGAATACTTCAACATATAATTAGTGTGTCAAATGCTTACAACTTGTGCATTATCTACTATTTTTAGTTAAATAATCTTGAAGGGTTGTATACGTGTGTATGCACTTATATTACGCTATGGACAACTTTAGACTTGTTCAAACCATTTTCCATGTTTCTTTTTAGCTTGTTTTTATTTTGATTTACCATTTGGATGTTAGAGATAACACAGCTACTTGACCATGTAGCTATTGTAGCTACTATCTCACTTGAATATTTTCTATATCTTCACGATAACCCAATTTTAAACGAGGCACACCCTTTTTCTGTTGTTTCTAAAATGATCATACAGTTCCTCAATCATCTAATACCCATTTATTAGTAAATGAGTCGAAATCGCCACACAGTCTAATCTAATATCATGTTATCGACTTTCAATATATAGGCTACCATGCGGTGACAGCGCTAGAACAAAGGAGGCGGCAATGCCAAAGAGGGAAGTTAGCTCAAGTAGCTGTGGAAATGAAGAGATGGAGCAGTGATGAAGGAATATCACCTCAATATTCATCATCAGAGATTATTTGATCACCATTGGAAGTTTCTTGAAAACTGGGATTTTGCGTTAAACTTTCTTGATTCTTACATTGATTTTGAAACATTGTCTTCTTCTTTAGCGAAGAAAAAATTGTGAGGTCAACTAACATTGAAGTTTTTGACATTCAAACTTTGATTCACAAAACACCTTTTGAATGCATGCATTGTGCTTTTAGGCTAACTGAATATGTTGGGTTTTAATGGAAATATAGTAGTTGGTTATTATGCTACGTGATGCAATAGCATCCCCTTTAATTTGCTTTTCGAAATCTATGTACCAGTAAGGCTGTTTTACATTTTTCTTATAATAGACTGCTTTTTAAAACTGTCGAGTGCGAGTGCTAAGTGTGCTAACTGACTCTTCTCCAAAGAGTAGCCTTCTCATATTTAGCTTTCCAAATGTTCTTTTGGTGCGAATCAGGATTAAAGCCTGATAATAGTCTCTGATAAACCATCTGGACGCGTGACATTACATAGATAATAAGAAGATTAGCATTTTGGACATTGAACATTTACTTAAGTATAATACAGATACATTTAAACTCCAAAACAGAGTTTGTCTAATTATACACAATCATTAGATTATATCAAAAATAGTTAAAGAGATATTGAAATATTAGCAATTAGATATGATAGTTATCGATATTAAGATAATTAGGAACTATGATAACTACCTAAATGATTTTTACTCATAAGAGTTGTGGATGAGAAAATACTTTTAAACTATAATGGTATGATTTCTATCAAAATGCGTTTGAACTAAAGGTACTTATCTTAAAGGGATATTGTTTAGAGTAAGTTACACGGATCATTCTTGTGGTTTGTGTTGACTAGTAAGTATAGTTCTTTGACTTTCTTTTTTAATATAGATAATTCCTAACTCGGAAACTCTTAACACCCATAGTCTGTTGACTATACGGACGTTAATTTTGATACACATAAGGGTATTATTGTCTCTTGAGGTGAGATCTATGCAAAACAAGTATCACTTAAAAAACAAATAAGCCAATCTCAACCATCCATCTACCTTTCATCTAATGGCTAAGATTAAATCAAAAAATAACAAAGGGACGGTAAAATTGACATTTTAACTCATTTAATATAAAAACACACTTTTCACATTTTTTTTAAAAACAACATATCTTGCAAACGGTAAATCTTCAAGCTACGAAAAATATACCATCGCGACGAGAAAAAAATTATCTTTCTATACATATGCATTGTTATATACTTTCGACGAACTTTTTTTTCAAAATTCCGTCCAGAAAAATCCCACGGGATTCGTAAAAAATCCCATGGGATTCGTAAAAAGACGATTTTTTTTTTTCAAAATTTCCGTCCAGAAAAATCCCACGGGATTCGTAAAGAAATCCCACAGGATTCGTAAAAAGATGATTTTTTTTTTCTTCAAAATTTCCGTCCAGAAAAATCCCATGGGATTCGTAAAAAGACGATTTTTTTTTTTCAAAATTTCCGTCCAGAAAAATCTCACGGGATTCGTAAAATGACGATAAATCACAAAGGATTCGGTATGAATCCCATGAGATTCTAGGATTCTGTATGAATCCCATGGGATTCTTTGGTGCATCCCATGGGATTCATTGTGAATCCCATGGGATTCTGTATGAAATCACAAGGGAGTATTTTTTTTATGAATTTGCATTGACAATTACATTAATCCAATCATCTTACATTACATTACTATCGAGGAAGTCAAACTTATACCTAATAATATTAAAGTATTAAACTTCTTTTTTATATAAGTAGATGTTGAGTTTAAGAAGTCAAACTTATACCCAATAAACTATAGGTAGATGTTGAGTTTAAGAAGAAAAAAAATGCATAGGCCAAAAATAATAATTTATGCACAAAGAAATGGTCAGGTGGGAATAAAGCGTTAGAAAAAGAAAAAGATGTATATTTCGAGCATATACTTTTTCAGACCATCAATTCTTGAGTAGCTTCTAGTAACTGTTAGATTTGGCATTTCTTTTCCTTTTCTCAAAGAAAGTCAAACTCACAAACTGATTCATTGGCTTATTCTTCAAGACTCAAATATAAACTTTCTTTTTCCTAGTTTTCACTCATACATATACTATCTTTCCGTCACCGTATACTTTTCCTTAGTTTTCACTCATACATATACTCTTTTTCCGTCACCATCTCTGTCAAAAAACTCAAACACTTCTTTCAACTCTCCATCACCAAATTCCTCCAAAATGATCACGCCGTCGCCGTTCCGTTAACATCGATCTCAGTTCTGATCTTACGTTTGTCTGAATCAACGGCTCAGATCTCACGATTCGTTTCGAGTTCTTTCGTTGTGATTTTTTCGTCGCCGTCGGTGTCGATGAATCGGAAGGCTTGAATTAGGTCGAATTGGAGGTCGGAGTAGTCATCGGAGTAGTGACGCTCGTCGGAGTAGTGACGCCGGAAGTATTGGCGGCCTTGTGACGGTGATGATGACTGGATTCTTGCGAGTCGGACGACGTCGTATTGGAGGAGGAGCTGAATGAAGATTGATTATCAGATCTGTTGACTGATTTGTGTTTTTGTGATCGGAAGATGTGCATGATATTACAAAAGTACCCTTTAATAATTAATTATATTAAAATGATTATTAATCTAGACATTTAGATTTAAAATAGATGGATGGCTGAGATTTTGTTATTTGTTCTTTAGATAAATGTTGTTTCGTATTGAACTTTTCTCATTGTCTCTTTAATTCTTTTATGGTCTCATATCTTCATTAGCATTAGAACTTCATCTCCTTCTCACCTTTCTTTACCCGTGAGCTTACACAACCTTCATCCCATTACCAGAGACGGAGCCAGAAAGTAATAGTTGACGGGGTAAACTTTAATAATTTTTAGAAGCTATATTAAAAAGTTAGTTATTAGAGGGGTAAATAACAAAAATAGTTAGATATTCTAAAATTTTACGCTATAATTGTTCGCTAGAGGAGCACGTGCCCACCCTACCCCACACTTGTCTCCGCCTCCCTCCGTCACCAAAATCATCATCATCCACCCACAATCTCTATCACCATCTACTAATAAAAAGTAACCAACTTATTACTAGACCACAATACAACATTTTTTTCTCATTTTTCTTTCAAAAGCAATATATTTTTACAAAATTAAAATTAACATGATACTAGAAATTATAGCAATCTCGATCAACAATAATCCTCACAAACTACAACCACCATAAACACAACCCTTGACAACGAACCTAACCAAACAACATCGACCTCGAAGGCTTAAACAACTACGGCGACTCCGACATCTCTATCCAAAACGATCTTGCATTGACAATGGAGAAGATCTAACAATCAAAAGAGGACATCACGTCTTCGAACTCTAGCACAACACCTAACCACTTAAGGGCATCACTCGATTGAAAACATGGATACATACATATTAAAAAGGGATAATTTCAAAAATGGCCAAGTTGCCCAATCGTCTAGCCTTTTAGATTTGAAAATTCTCAAAATGGCATTAGGGCAACTGCGCAAGCCAACCAGGGGACGCCAAGTGTCCGTTTTTAGGGAAACTTTTATATTTTTTGGGCAACTTGGTCATTTTTGAAATTATCCCTATTAAAAAGCTACTCTATCTGTCTCAAATCAATGTCTATTTTCATAATGCAAAAAGTTTTAGGAAATTCCATTACCTATATTTTTCACTAATCAAATATTATACTTACCCATGGTTCTAAAAGGGGCACTATGACGACGAAAAAACGCCCAACCGGGCAAATTCGTAGGTTCAATTCCGAGGCGTAACCTCCACATTACGCAATAGACCAAGGCGTCAGCTCAAGGCGTGGTGTGAGATGAGGCGTGAAAAGGCGCAATAAGGTGCACTAAGGTGTGAGGCGTGACACCTTTTTTGAATTCAACTACGATGAAAAGGGGGGTTTTTTTTTAAGGAAATGAAGAAAATTGAATGGAAGGGTAGTTTAATGACTTAGTTCCTTATGGATAGCACTTTTTTTAACTCGATATATATGAAATATGATATATAATATATAAATCTATAAGTATTTTCATATTTTTCGCCTCTTTAAGTCACGCCTTAATAAACGCTAAGGCTTTGCCATAGCTCTTGAGGCGTGAGGCTTGACCATGCCGCCACGTCACGCCTCACGCTATCTAGAATCTTGTATTTACCCATTAAAGTCGTTTCATATTTGTTGAAACATAATAGTAGGGAAGCCATGGGATGGGAGCTAGAAGCAGAGACGAGGGCCCTTGATGATGAAAAAAGGCTCAAGTGGATGGAAGCAAGACGTTTGTGGATCGATAAAGAGAGGGAAAAGACTTATATGCTTACACAAAGGCAAGAGTGAGATGGGATATAAACGGGGATGAGAATTTTAAATTCTTTTATTCTTTTGTGAAAAGGAGGAATAATAAGAATAATATTCGAGGGCTAATGGTTGATGGCTTATGGTGCGAAGAACCTGATAAGATTAAGGAAGAGACGTATATATTTTATAAAATTATATTTTCAGAACAGGTGGTTTCAAGACCTCAACTATCTTGTAACGGTTTAGCTCGACTCTCGAGTGATGAAGCAAACATGTTGGAAAAACCGGTTGAGGAAAAAGAGGTATGGGAAGCTGTTAATAATTGTAGTGGGGATAAGGCTCCCAGACCGGATGGTTTAATTTTACTTATATAAAAAGGTTTTGGGATGTTATTAAAAAGGATTTGGTAGATACGATTAAATGGTTTTGGGATAGGAATGCAATCTCCAGATTCGTCATTTGTGGCATTGATACATAAGGTTGCAGATCCTATTGGTCTTGGTGAGTATAGACCAATTAGTTTAATAGGTTGTTATTATAAAATTATAGCGAAGATTTTGGCGGAGAGAATTAAATCAGTGATCGGGAAACTTGTGGGTGAGGTTCAGAATGCTTTTATTGGTGACAGATTTATTCTCGACGACATCCTAATAGCAAATGATACAGTTGAGTTTGTAAAGAAAAATAAAAAGCAAAGGTTTGATTTTTAAAGTTGACTTTGAAAAGGCATACGATAGTATTAATTGGAGATATTTTTGCAATATTTTAAAGAGCATGGGTTTCGGGGAAAAGTGGTGTTCATGGATTGATGCTTGCTTAAAATCGTCTTCAATATCAGTTTTTGTTAATGGGTCCCCAACAATCGAATTTGGTTTCGAACGTGATGTTAGGCAAGGTGACCCATTGTCACCATTTTTGTTCATTCTTGCGGCGGAAGGGCTAAATTCAATGATTAAAGAGGCAGTTAACAAAGGTATCTTTAAAGGAATTAGTGTGGATCTGAGAGAGTGGTTGTATCTCACTTACAATATGCCGATGATACAATTTTCTTTGGTGAATGGGATAAAGAAAATGTAAAGAATCTAATGTGTATCTTGAAATGTTTTGAAAGGGTGTCGGGTCTTAAGGTAAACCTTAATAAAAGTAGATTGTATCGTGTTGGGGTAAATACGAGTGAAGTGTCCAATATGGCGAGTTGGATGCAATGTAGTGTAGGTGAATTCCCGTTTACTTACTTGGGACTTCCAATTGGGGATTGCATGCGTCG
>LBNU01018820.1:6205-21534 GCA_014162995.1 Artemisia annua
TGAGTGTATAGTTTTCAATTATTCAGGTCAAGGTCTCGGTCATTTCAATAAATGTAAGGTAGGTGCTAGTGTTTATCACTTTATGGTTACGTTTGTAGACAATACGGCTCGTCGGTTATAAGACGAGTCAATAAGTGTCCGAAATGGCGTTGACAAGCCCACGGGACATAGCCGTACAGTAGGGGGAAGGAAGGGAGGTGGGGAGTGTTGCCCTATCCTCCTCCTATAAATAGGACCCTATGTATCTCTTTCATTTTGTTGGTTAATTTCATATCTTAAGCAAACTATTATTCTTTCATCTTTCATATTGATCTTAATCAACCAAGTCTATTTCTCATCTCATTTCTCTCATTTGAATACTTGTGTTTACTAATATGGTGACCTAACATATTGGTTACCATGGAGGCAAGTGTCTGACTAAGATATATGTTGTCGTCTAAATGAGGTATCCCGTGACCATTTTCAACCCTCCTTTCATTGACCATTCCCAAATGTGTTACTAATGAGTTTGAACCGTAACATCTTATGACAAAGTCATTTGCTTACATGTAAGACATTTGATGATTATCACCCATAGTTTATAAGTCGATATTTAGATAGTTACTATATTATAAAATATATCTTTAGTTTAAGGTAGGAATTTTCGTCAACGACCTTCGTTGACCTTCTATTATTCATTACCCAACCAATAACTAAAGGAATACCCATTGCGCATTTTTATTTGTCTTTTCAAGATATAAGACAATGAAGACATGACTCAGGGTGGCTCGATTATTAAACAAGGCTAGATGATGCATTACACGCACTATTATAACATGTATAATGAAGATTTTATGAATGATGGGAAAATCCTAAAAATAATTTAACCATAACTTTAAACACAAGAAAAGCTCAAACCGACCAGCTAAATTCTTTGACACGCACTATTGATCACTGTGCTAAGTATATATATTTTAAAATTATATACAATTATAATTGAGGTGCATGCACATGTATCAGCTTAATGTAATAGAATATATAATGTATCTGGGGTGTTTGTTTAAGCTTATATGTCAGCTTACGAGCTTATTTGATTTTGGCTCATATTATATAAGCTTTAAATTTTCAGCTTATTTTAAGATTTTTAGTCTTATATAAGTTTATTATATAATAATAAACTTATATAAGCCAACAAGTCTCAAACTAAGCTGGAAAATTAAAGTTTTAAAAAATATAAGCACAAACACAAATAAGCTAATAAGCCACGTATAAGTGTTAAAAAATATAAGAAAAATCACATATGAGCTAACAACATCCCCATGTGCCCACGGAGGTTCACCTACGATGACTCCGGGCTATTCAAAAGGGTAGTCGCTCTGGGATTAGTCGGCTCGCAATGTCGAGTCGGAACCAGGTAAAAAAAATTGCAAGTTGCAACCATAATAATAAATTATAAAAATAAGGTAGCTTTCAGATCATTAAATAAATTAAACATATAATTAGCACACAAAACATACCCTTTAACCTCATTTCTTCTCCCAAACGCACAAATCCCTCCATTATTTTTATTCCCTCCAAAATTTCCCTCCCATCCGAGTGTAATGGCGACTTATTCTCCACCAAATCGTAAATTTGATTTGAAATTAAAGAGCTCCCTAATATATCTAGGATTCACGCCTATAAATTCCCCAAAGTTTATTGAACACCATAACCAAAAGTAATTTTGCTACCTAGGGTTTAATAGTTTGAGGTATGAATTAAATCATCTTAAATATTGAATTGCTTGATTTTATGATTCATGTGTGGCTATTTCTATCTAACAATTGATCAATTAGGTGTTATATGTGTTTAATTGTTAGGAATTAGTATGCTTTATCTGTTATGTTTTTCTTTAGGGCTAGTGGGTTAATTCATTTTGGATTTAGTATTTGGGTATTATAATTGTACTAGTAACAAGTATGTTGAAACAAATTGTAGGTGTTAGTTTTTTTTTCCAGACCTTTGTCCCGTATGTAGTTTCCTTACATCATCTTTGATAGCATTGTGGGGTTGTTACTTGTGATTCATGTCATAGAAGTGATTATCAGTTTTGAAGCCTGATATTGTTACTTGTGATTAGGGTTGTCAATAAGGCCGACCCGTCCCGAACCCGAATAAACATATTCGGGTTGGGTTCATTGAGTCCAAAATCTTATTTGCGTCACCCGAAGACTAACTAGGGTCGCGTTTCGGGTTTAAAATACTTTGCTTCCAGCCTACTGCAACTAGGGGTGTCAAATGGGTTGACCCGACCCGAACCCGATAAGGCCCTATAGGGTCGGGTTGATTCGGGTCCAACCTAGCTTATCGGGTTTATTGGGTCAACCCGATAGACCCGATAGCCTAATTGGGTCGGGTTAGGGTTTTAGTTACTTTTTTATCAGGTTATCGGGTCAACCCGATAAGATATAGCGACATGTTAACAAAATCTTTGATTTTTAAACAAAAGCCCATTAACTTACGACACTTCTTTTTTTAATAAGTTTACTGATATGCTTCTTTTCTTTCTTTACATACAACACATCTTTTGCTAGTATACAACATATCAAAATTGCAATTGAACAGCAGCAGATACAGTCTTAATTCCTTGTGTATTTATTTAAAGTCATATCTTGGATTGAGTTTAAGTTCCATCGTATATGCTAGTATTAAACTAATGGGAAGTATATGCTAGTATTAAACTAATGGGAGACTCATTCTTATATATTGTCATTTTACTTACAGTGCAACATCACACTAATATCTTCAGTTCAGACACAATTAGTTTTGTTCTTATAACCCGGATAACATGGTGTATATAAATGTCATGCATATGTATATTTGTTAGTCTTCAAACTAGGAACTGATAATCCTTGATTTCTTTTGACGATCAAAGTAACTAATGTTTAATTTTAATTATGGTGTAACTTATCTACTTTCTGCATAGATCATTTTTCTTCAATGTGTTGCTGTAGTTGTGAATAGGATTGTATATTTATATTTAGATCTGACCACATGATGTAACAATAACTATGTAAGATTGAAGTTATACAACTGTGTACTTTCTAATGGTTTTATTATTCTCAATTTTTGGTCACTAGGCCGATAACAGTAATATTATTGCTAGTGATTTGTGCATCTATTCTGGTATTATATAACATGATATACTTACCTAGTTACTAATTTTTGCATCTATTTTGGTATGATATGACATATTAAGCAGTATAGGGTTGTTTGTTGTGTGTCAGATATACCAATACTTGAAGTGCTTATATGCTATACCTCGTCATTATTTTACCAGCATATTAAAACATAAACTATCAAAGGTATTGTCATTGTTAGGGATGGATACGAGTTGGATGTATCTAAAGGATAGAACATCATCACAGTTTACCAAAGGTGTTGAGTTATTCTTGGACTCAATATTTTCAGATGTAGGGCCAGGTTCGTTTAAAAAATGTCCATGTGCAAGGTGTGGTGGCCGTTTTTATAATAAGAAAGAGCTTATGAAGGATGATCTTATTGTTGGTGGTTTTATGGAAAACTACTTGCCGTGGTCACTTATGCATAATTTTGTGACTCAAAGGGATAATGAACAAGAAGAGGAAGTGATCACAAATATTGAGAGGGATGACATTGTTGGAATGGTACAGGATGCAATGGGAATTCCAAATGTGGTGGAATTTGCTGACGTAGATGAAGGAATGATGGATGATGAGACAAAAAAAGTTCTTAAGATGTTAAAGGATGGACAACAACCTTTGTTTAAAGGGAGTAAACGATTCACATCACTTTCTTTCATTACTCGACTTTTACATATAAAAGTACTTGGTGGGTGGTCAAACAAGTCCTGCACGATGGTGCTTGAGCTGTTTTTTGAGGCGCTTGAAGAAATAGGAGATGTAGTAATGCCAAAGTCATATTATGAAGCCAATAAAATAGTTTCTGAGTTGGGGTTTTCCTACGAAACATGGGATGCATGTCTGAATGATTGTATGTTGTTTCGTGGTGATGATAAATTTCTTGATAGCTGTAGTATTTGTAAGGCTTCTAGGTACAAAAAGTTTAAGAGTGACAAGCAAGATGATGATGACAATGTGATTTCGAAAAGGAAAATTCCTGTTAAACAGGTGCGTTATTTTCCATTGAAACCAAGGTTAAAGCGGTTGTTTATGTCTCCCCACACTGCATCTCAAATGACATGGCATTCAAATGAACGGGTCGATGATGGTTTAATGAGGCATCCTGCGGACAGTCCAGCATGGAAAATGTTTGATAAGAAATATCAAGAATTTGGGCGTGAAAGTCGTAATGTTAGACTTGGGTTAGCATCTGATGGATTTAATCCATTCAGGACCATGACTATTTCACACAGTACATGGCCAGTTGTTCTAATTCCATACAACCTACCACCATGGTTGTGCATGAAACAACCTTCGTTTATTCTTTCTGTTCTTATTGATGGTCCTAAAGCTCCTGGCGATAAGCTTGATGTATACTTGCAACCTTTAATAGATGAGTTAAATGAACTGTGGCAAGATGGTGTTTCTACGTATGATGCATCAAGTAATAGTATGTTTCAGTTACATGCTGCACTTTTATGGACAATTAGTGATTTTCCAGCTTATGCCAAATTATCTGGTTGGAGCACACAAGGAAGACTTGCATGTCCAGCGTGTAACATAAAAACCCGATCTTTTAGACTGAAGCATAGTCGCAAATTCTGTTTTTTGGGACACCGAAGATGGCTAAAAGAAAGTCATAAGTTCAGGAGAGATAAGGCAACTTTTAATGGACAGCCGGAATGGGATCCTCGACCAAGAGTATTATCAGGAGCTGAATTACTTGACCAATTGAAAGATGTAGAGACAATATATAAAAAAGAAGATGTATTCAAAAAGAGGAAAAGAGAAGAATTAGAAAAAGAGAACGAGAGGGAGCGAAAGGCTGCATTAAGAAGTGAGAAAAGAAAGATGAAAGAGAAAATGAAAGGAAATAGGAAGATGAATGTAAAGGGTAAACAGAAAGCAACCAACTCGAATGACAAAGAAGGTAATGAACACGAGAGACAAGATAACTGGAAGAAAAATAGTATTTTCTTTGAATTGGAATACTGGGAGTTTTTACCTATTCGTCACAATCTTGATGTCATGCATATAGAAAAAAATGTATGTGATAATATACTGTTTACACTCTTAGGCATTGCTGGAAAAACAAAAGATCACTTGAATGCCCGGCTTGACCTGAAAGAATTAAACATTAGACCTTCTTTACACCCTCAAGAGACTAATTCTAGCATAATTTTACTACCACCAGCTTGTTTTACGTTGGGAAAAGATGAAAAATATCAATTTTTGAAGTTGTTGAAGGATCTTAAGGTACCCGACGGATATGCGTCTAATATTTCACGATGTTTCCATCTCAAAGAGCATAGCATTTCGGGTTTAAAGAGCCATGATAATCATATTATCTTGCAACAGTTACTCCCACTTGCTGTGAGAAGACTTTTACCAAAGCATGTTGTTGAAGCTCTAATCGAGCTATCAAACTTTTTCAGAATATTGTGCTCGAAAGTTAACTCAAAAAATGATCTACAAAAACTTCAAGATCGTATTTCACTTACGCTTTGCCATCTTAAAAAGATTTTCCCGCCATCTTTCTTCGACATTATGGAGCACTTGCCTATTCACTTGGCTGAAGAGGCGTTACCTGCTGGACCTGTACAATATCGGTGGATGTACCCAATAGAGAGGTACGTTTGGTTGTTAAGTTATCTGAATATAAGTTCTGTTTTTTTGTTTATATAACTATATATTTGTTTTACTCAGGTACTTATTTACATTAAAGATGTATGTTCGTAATCGAGCCCGCCCAGAAGGGTGTATTGCAAAAGGAGCTTTAATGGAAGAGTGCATGACATTTTGTGCAAGGTATCTAAAGGACATCGAAACTAAGTCCACACGGCCTGAAGATAACGTGGGTTCTCATTTTGGAATAGAAACACCTTTTATTCTTGATCGTTTAACAATGGAGCAAGCACATCGTTACATACTAGATAGTACCGACGCGGTTGCACCATATAAAGAGTACGTTGATTGTTTTTATTACATTATTACCTAAATAAACCAGTAGCCTTGAACTTGGCGCTGCTGTGAAACAGTGGCTCTACTGATTCAAGCCCCTCAAATTGTTGAACTGAGCCATGCTAGTGTGTTAAACTATATATTAACAAGAATATATAAGTCATTGTTTCTTGTTTACTTTCTGTTATATACAAGTCATTGTTAGTGGGTTGTGCTCAAGCACAGCTAAAAAATTAACTATTAGTATTATCTACTGAACATATTCTATTATGTAAGAGACATTTGCGGTCCCTCCAAAAGTTAGCCCCTCGTGAACGTCAGCGCCTTCATAATAAAGAGTTCCCGTCTTGGTTTAGAGCTGATGTAAGTGCTGAATATCAGAAAAAAAAATTCATAAACCAGTATGCTTTTTCTATGGTTTAATTAGTTTCATTTTAATGATTATAGGTACTAAAACAAGTTGCAGAAAAGAAGGTGTTAACGATAGAAGTCATAGACATGGCAATGGGTTTGACAAACATGGCTAAGAGATATAATGGATATATTGTTAATGGATTTAGATTTAGAACAAAAAAAATGGATAATAGTAGAGTTACACAAAACAGTGGTGTTATTATGATTGCAAGCACGACAAGCTTCTCAAGTAGTAAAGATAAAAATCCAAAGTCAGGGGAGTTAACATATTACGGAGAGCTGATAGATATCATTGAAGTTCGCTATACTGATGAAACAAAATTTGTCTTATTCAAATGCAATTGGGTAGACAACAGGACAGGGGTCAAAGTTGATAACTTTGGTTTTACATCAGTTAATTTTAGTCATTTGTTATACAAGGAGAACAACCCAACCGATGAACCCTTTATCCTAGCATCACAAGCTGAACAAGTCATGTATATTGAAGACCCTGTTGACCCAGAATGTGAAGTTGCCATTAAAATGACTAGTAGGGATACATTTGACATGGGTGAGGACGGAAACTTAAATACAACAGTTGCAGTGCCTCAAGCCCAACCATATAGTTCTCAGCAATTGGATGAAAGAAGAAGTATACAGGAGGGTGAAGAGGTGTGGGTGAGACATGGTATTGAAGGAACAATTATTGAAAAGAGAGATGATCGATCTCATACAATAGAAAATCAAGACCAAAATAATTCAGTTCATGTAGTTGAGAGTGACTCTCATGAAGAATTGGAAGATGAATTAGAGGCTCGGGTATCTGATGACTCCGAAGAAGAGTTTGACAATATGATAGATGATACATTTGATACTACAGATGACGATGGTGTTGGGAATATGGGAGATGATGAATCTGACGATGATTAGCTTCCCTCATTCAGTTTCAAAGCTTATTTTGTTTTGTTTTAATTAGATCAAGTACTTGTGTATATTTGATAGGAATTGTCCTTTTTATGTGTTCTTCTTGATTTAGAATAGATACATTTGTCTTCATATCTCATTTGTGCTTTTTCTTTTGTGTCATTTATTTGTTATAATTGTTATTTTTATTCAAGTCACTGATCTTACAAGTTTTTTTTCTTCTTTTTTGTTTTTTTTTTTAAATATTTCTTTGTAGGTTTTATCATGGCAGCTAGAAAGAGACGACGCACCTACACTTTCATGTCTGAAATGCCACGGTCAACTCAGGAAAACAATGAAAATCAAGAGGTGGACACAAATGTCTCTGTTCAGACTCCTACGGAACACAATCAGGATACTGGTAGTGTACCAACACTGTTAGGAGGAGACTCGTCACAAGAACTAAATCGCAACAATAATACCACTGATGCATCAGTTCAGTCTTCTTTAGGATCACGTGGACCTGGTAAAAAATATATGCTATTTTGTCATTATTTAGTGTTCTTAGAAGGGTTGAGTACATAACATACGGTTCGGTTGGAATTGTTATAGGATCTAGCACGAGCAATGATGTACGTAACAAGCGTCGAGGACCAGCTTTTGGTTATCAAGAGGTGGACACGGATGTCTCTGTTCAGACTTCTACGGAATATAACCAGGATACTCATGTTGCACAAACACAATTAGGAGACTCGTCACAAGAACTAAATTGCAACAATGCCACCGATGGATCTGTCCAGTCTTCTTTAGCATCAAGCGGATCTGGTAAAAGAATATATCTTATTCTTTTCATTATTCAGTATCCTATAAAGAGCCGAGGACATAACATATGGTTCGGTTGGAATTGTTATAGGTTCTAGCACAAGCAATGATGTACGCAAGAGGGGTCGAGGACCAGCACTTGGTTATCAAGGAAAAGAGAAAATCAATATTATTTTCAATGAGCGCATGCAGCCTATCGGGGATAGTAGTACTGATCTCGCAAATTTACTTGGTGGAATTGCAAAATGTGGGGCTCGTGCTCCTCTTAATGTTGTTTCATGGAAGTTAATGCCAGAAACCAATCTTGAATTAATGTGGCGAGATGTTAAGGTATTATCGTGCTCCTCAATTTACATGTATTGTTGTTAGTATGAAGTATAATATAGATAATTGTATTTATACTGTGGATAACACAAAATTGTTGCACACAGCATAAGACAGATGCTCCAGAAGGTTATAAAGAAACTTGTTTGAAGTTGATCGGTGGTCATTGGAAAAAATGGAAAAGTAGAGTAAAGCATGATTTCTTTACTCCAAACAAAGATGATCCGGAAAAACTTTTAACTACTCCTTCAGACACTCGGGTAAATCCCGAACAATGGCCGGATTTAGTGAACTATTGGCAGCGTGACGATGTTCAGGTAACTATAATTTCCTATGAAAAATTACTGTATATTTAATGCCAAGTCAAAACATTTTGGTCAGGATGTTTGTTCTAAACTTTAGGTTTAACATATTTGTCCCATTATAGATACAACATAACGATAATCTATTCCATGACATTTTTTAGTTTATTTTATTTACTTAGTTTTTTATTCTAATTTTTTCAGGCTCAATCTTTGAAAAATTCCAATAATCGAAAAAAGCTGGAGTTTTTACCAAGAACTGGTAGAACATCACATGCCAACGTTCGAGAGGAGGTACAAACACACATACTACATTCATTCAGTTGTATGTTATATACTTTTTACCGCTTCCAGATACTAACAATATATATTTAAAACTTTATCTATAGATGAAAGCTAACAAAGAGGACTTATGTCGTGCTAATGTGTTTATTAAAATGCGTAGTACGAAAGATGGTACTATACCAGATGAAGATACACAGATAGTTGTTGTAAGTACTTTAGTTACATTTATATCACCTAAATTTATATTACTTGACAACTTAGAATTATTAGTCGATGTATAGTAAATAATGTATTTGTTTTTATATTATTTACATATGTATATTTGTGTTTTCAGGATCGAATGAAGCAGAAGTTGAATGAGGTACCACAATCAGATCAAACTGATTCATTTAAAGAACAAGTTTTCATTGATCTAGTGGGCCCTGATGGACACGGAAGTGTCAAGACTTTTGGTGGAGTAGTATCTACTCGTGATGTTTTTGGGGCTCACTCTTCATCAAGAAATACCATCTCTTCAGAAGCAATAGAAAGGATGGTTCAAGCTCAAGTAGATGCACAATTAGAGACTAAGGTAGCTGAGCGGGTGGCAGATCTAGTAGAAGAGCAAGCTGCGCAGATAGATGCCAAAGTAGCATAGCAGGTAGCAGTGCATGTTTCTGATTATGAAAAAGCGCAAATGGAGTGGTTTAAAAAACTAGAATTACTGCTAGGAAGGGAGTTGCCACCTCCGCCGGGTCATCACGAAACTAGGTCTGGATCAAGTGTCGGCGATCAGGTATATCTCTAATTACTTATTCCTAATGTATTATAGCTCTATTAAACTTGCATCAAACTATCAAATCATCAACTACATTTTTTAGATGCAAACTTAATCAAATGAAAATTGATAAAGGAGTTAATATATACTTGAAAATGTATTCTAGCCTTTATTATACGCCTCGTTGTGGTTTGGTCTCAGGTTTGTCTAGTAATTGCCCTTTTTGCTTTGCTGTGATGTGCCTTATTTCCAATTTGCTTTAGACTTTTGAAGTCTTTGGGTCTCATGTTTGTTTTAGTCCCCTGAGATAGGTTTCATTTTAGGTAGTCTTCTTTTGGCTGGTCTGAGATTCCCTCGTTTGGGTGAGGTTCTGTTACATATCATTGTTTGGAGGTAGGATTAGAATTAGTTGCAAATGTAAGGTAAAGTGTCTTATGCGAGCTTTTGTTACATAACACTATAGTGCCAACGAGTGGCCATCACATGTTGGTGCAAACTTAAGGTGTATATGGCTTGTAGGTAATTGTCTCTTTACATGCAAGATACAACCTGCATTTTTTCAGTACAAACCGATTAGTTCTGCAAACTTAAGTTGCATACAAGATACAACGTGCAGTTTTTCAATACCTCTTTCTATTGCTATTTTCTATATTGAATTTTTTTCTAGCTTATTTCACATATATTTCTAATGTTGGAATATTATATTATGCAGGGTTTATGAAGACGACGTGATCTGAAGAGCTTTATTCATTTTCATTAGTAATAAATTGTCTTAGTAATTTATATTGATGTTGGGTCAAAGTACTGATGCAAGTCAAAGTACTGCTCTATGAAAGTACTGCACAGATATAAAGGTCGAAGTACTGTATTGACTAAAGTTAAAGATCAAAGGACTGCTGATGGAAATTCGGTTGCAAGGATGCTTAGAATATTCTAGAAGATAAACTATAATAGGAATTAGTATTCTTGTACGTAAAGTATTGTAAACCGACTTAGGGTTATCCTTGTGCCTATAAAAGGATCCCTAGGAGGTCAANGAGTGGCCATCACATGTTGGTGCAAACTTAAGGTGTATATGGCTTGTAGGTAATTGTCTCTTTACATGCAAGATACAACCTGCATTTTTTCAGTACAAACCGATTAGTTCTGCAAACTTAAGTTGCATACAAGATACAACGTGCAGTTTTTCAATACCTCTTTCTATTGCTATTTTCTATATTGAATTTTTTTCTAGCTTGTTTCACATATATTTCTAATGTTGGAATATTATATTATGCAGGGTTTATGAAGACGACGTGATCCGAAGAGCTTTATTCATTTTCATTAGTAATAAATTGTCTTAGTAATTTATATTGAGTTCTAGTTACGACTTTTTCATTCTAAAGACCATTACAAGGATGTTGGACGTATTGTTTTTCACTTTATTGTATTCAAGTGACTATGTTTACTTGATTTTATTTATGATTAATAAAACTTGAGTTCAATTTATTTTTGGCTTCGATTTATAGTTGCGAAAAATTGAGATGGTTAGTTGCTATGATGACTAACTAATTAATGAATGCAAAACCGTGACAAATGACTTCTATAGCAAACACAAAAATGTGCCAAATGTTTTTTTAGCAAGGCGGATAAAAATGTGCCAAATACGTTTGGCACAAAAACGTAAACCGTGCCAAATACGTTTGTCACGGTATATAAAACCGTCCCAGTTAATTTTGGCACGATAAATAAAAACTGTACCAAATAAGCATTCGGCACGGTAAATGAATTGGTACCAAATACGCATTTTGGCACGGTAAATACAAACTGTACCAAAAAAGCATTTGGAATGGCAAATGAATTAGTACCGAATACACATTTGGCACGGGTTGTAAAAGTGTGACGAATGCCCATTTGGAACGTAAGATTATCGGTTGTGCCAAATACCTCACTCATGGCACCCCAAAGTTGAACCGTCCCAAGAACTGTGCCAAATACTATTTAGCACGGTTTCAACCCGATCCAAATGTATTTGGCACCCTCATATTTAGGACAGAGCCAAAAGTGTGCCAAAGCCGTGCCAAATAGCATTTGGCATGGCTTTTTGAGTATTTGGCACATTTTTGCACCCTCCCAAATACCACTTTTTCTTGTAGTGAGTACATACTTCAAGAAGCTCCTGACAAACAGAAAGAAACTCGAAGGTCTTGTGACCCTCGGTGAAGAATGTTTTGTGGTGACTCAACGGGGGCTACCAAAGAAAGTGGACGATCCAGGTAGTTTCACCTTGCCCTGCTCCGTGGGATCCCTATCAATAAAGAACGCTCTAGCCGACCTTGGGGCGAGTATCAATCTCATGCCATATTCCATGTTCACCAAATTAGGATATTCAGGATTGAAACCAACTCGTATGAACATCCAGCTGGCCGATAGGTCGGTCAAATACCCCGTGGGAATATGCGAGAACGTGCTCGTTAAGGTAGGAAAGTTCAAATTTCCAGTCGACTTCGTCATCCTTGAAATGGAGGAAGACGACCTCGTGCCCATCATCCTGGGAAGACCGTTCCTCGCAACTGCTCGCGCCGTTATTGATGTTCATGACGGCAAACTAACTTTGCGAGTAGGAGACGACAGCTTAACCTTTGACATCAAGGACACAATGAGTCTTTCCCCCGAAGCAGCTAACCAGCTTTACTTTATCGGTGAAGTTGATGAGCTCTCGGATGAGATTGACAACTGTATAGATGAGCAGGTAGAAGCTGGTTGGTTGAGAGATGAATCCCTCAAACCTGTCTTAGAAAGGGAGAAAACTGCAGATGTTAATGCAGTATCCTTTTACCCCAGACAAGAAACAGAGCAACTTGAGCTTCGCAAACCGGAAAACAAACTCAAACCCTCCATCATCGAACCACCCACGCTAGAACTCAAGGAACTCCCAAGCAACCTGGAATACGCTTTCCTCCAAGGAGAGGATCAGCTTCCAGTTATCATAAACTCCGCTCTGAACAAAGAACAAAAAGGTAAGCTCCTGGAGGTTTTAAAGAAATACAAAGGGGTCATAGCATGGAGTGTGGCCGACATCAAGGGGATCGACTCGACCTTTTGCACGCATAAAATCCTAATGGAAGAAGACTACAAGCCTACCGTGCAACCTCAAAGGCGAGTAAATCCTAATATCAAGGAAGTTGTAAAAAAGGAGGTCATTAAACTCCTCGATGCAGGGCTAATCTACCCTATATCGGACAGTCCGTGGGTAAGTCCTGTGCAGGTTGTACCAAAAAAGGGAGGAATGACGGTAGTGAAGAACGATAAGGATGAGCTAGTGCCTCAGAGAACCGTAACCGGATGGCGTGTATGCATAGATTATAGGAAACTGAATGATGCCACCCGAAAGGATCATTTCCCTCTCCCATTCATCGATCAAATGTTGGAACGGCTAGCAGGTCATGAGTACTACTGTTTCCTAGATGGGTTCTCAGGGTATTTCCAAATCCCCATCGCCCCTGAGGACCAAGAAAAGACAACGTTTACATGCCCCTATGGCACCTTCGCCTACAAGCGAATGCCCTTTGGACTATGTAACGCCCCTGCCACTTTCCAGCGCTGCATGACGGCAATCTTCCACGAACTAATGGAAGATAGTATGGAGGTCTTCATGGACGATTTCTCAGTCTTTGGGAACTCCTTTGACCGCTGTCTAGCCAACCTTGAGAAAATGCTTAAACGATGCGAAGAGACTAACTTGGTACTAAATTGGGAAAAGTGCCATTTTATGGTCAAAGAAGGAATCGTGCTAGGGCATAAAATCTCAGGAAATGGAATTGAGGTGGACCGAGCAAAGATCGAAGCTATATCCAAACTTCCCTACCCAACAACGGTCAAGGCAATCCGTAGCTTCTTAGGTCATGCGGGCTTCTACAGGAGATTCATCAAAGATTTCTCAAAGATAGCTAGACCAATGACTCAGTTGCTTGTGAAGGATGCTCCATTCGACTTCAACCAAGAGTGCAAAGATGCATTCGATAGATTAAAACAGGATCTTACGCAAGCTCCAATCATGGTCACCCCAGATTGGAAGCTACCCTTCGAAATCATGTGCGACGCTAGTGACTATGCTGTTGGAGCAGTATTAGGCCAAAGGATTAACAAGCATTTCCAGCCAATATACTACGCTAGTAAGACCATGAATCCTGCTCAGGAAAACTACACCACCACCGAGAAGGAACTATTGGCTGTGGTGTTCGCTTTTGACAAGTTTCGTCAATATCTTGTTCTCTCTAAAACAGTGGTCTTCACGGATCATTCAGCTCTTCGATACCTCTTCACCAAACAAGATGCTAAACCCCGATTAATTCGCTGGATCTTGCTATTGCAAGAGTTCGATGTGGAAATTCGTGATAAGAAAGGAGTAGAAAATCTTGCGGCCGATCACCTTTCTCGACTCGAAAATCCCAGTCTTGCTGAGGCAGATAAGAGCGAAATTCGGGAAACATTTCCTGAAGAGCAGCTCATGTTAATAAACGATTCCGAACCATGGTATGCAGACTATGCTAACTACCTGGCAAGCAAGGTCATCCCTGAGCACATGGGCAGACAGGAAAAGAAGAGGTTCTTAAATCAATTAAAGTACTACTTTTGGGACGAACCCTTCCTATTCCGAAGATGCCCCGACCAGGTGATCAGGCGTTGCGTCTCTGAGAAGGAGGCTATAAAGATAATGAAGGAATGTCATGCACGAAAAGTCTTTGACGCGGGATTCTATTGGCCCACGATGTTTCGTGACGTGAGACTGATGATAGAAGCGTGTGACGCATGCCAAAGAGCTGGGAACATCTCTAGGAGAGACGAGGCTCCTAAGAATTATATACAAGTGTGCGAAGTTTTTGACGTTTGGCGGATCGATTTCATGGGACCCTTTCCATCCTCGAGGGGGAATGAGTACATCTTGGTGGCCATTGACTACGTTTCGAAATGGGTGGAAGCGCAAGCACTTAGGACAAGCGACGCTAGGGTAGTCATTCATTTCTTAAAGAAATTGTTCGCTAGGTTCGGGATTCCAAAGGCTCTTATTAGTGACAGGGGAACTCACTTTTGCAATTCGCAAATGGAGAAGGTCATGAAGAGATATGGAGTCTCTCACCGATTCTCCACCGCTTATCATCCGCAGACCAACGGTCAAGTCGAAAACACTAATAGAGCTATAAAAAGGATATTAGAGAAAACGGTCCACCAAAATAGAAAGGATTGGTCTTTTAAGCTTGATGAAGCTTTGTGGGCATTTCGCATTGCCTATAAGACACCAATCGGGACTACCCCGTTCCGTATGGTATATGGCAAGGCATGTCATCTCCCAGTAGAACTGGAACACAAGGCATATTGGGCACTTAAGGCTTGCAATATGGATTATACGGTCGCAAGGACAAATAGATTCCTTCAACTACAAGAGCTCGACGAATTGAGATTAGAGGCCTATGAATCTTCCAT
>LBNU01018821.1:19615-36808 GCA_014162995.1 Artemisia annua
AGAGAACGATCAATCCCCCGGTACTTGCCACTACACTATACTACATCGGTCAGGTACACTGCCTGGTGGGGATTGTAAGCCTCTTGAGATCCCTTGAGAGGTAAAACAAAGTGCGTAAGCAATCCCTACGCATCATTTCCCCTGATTTACCCCAAATCCACCAAATTATGAGTGTGCCGGTAGTTTGTAACCTTTAGAACTTGGCCTTTACATCATTTTGAGACCATAGATGAGTAGTGAGTCGAGTTATCTCGACGCATTTGGGAGAGACAATTTAAGAAGGCAATATTTTAGGATTATCACCCAAACAGCATTATATGTGTGTGGTTATCGTTTAGTCACATTGACTTCTCGACCCCCATGTTAAACCCTTGTTTGCACTTACCTTTAGTGCAAGATACCCCTAGATACACTCCTTTGAGCCTATCATTTCGTTTCATACCCCTATATATTTGTTTTGATACACCCTTACACCTTAGCCTACCGTATAGTCTTAGTTTATGATTGAGAAGTCATTGTTTGCCCAAGTTCAAGGTCTAAGTAGAGAAATTCAGGAATCATGCGTATGTCGAAGACATATTTTTGAAGATCATTTTAAGACCCCCAAAAATCAATGTATGGTTCATCTCAAGTGGGGGGATGTTAGTTTCTTATAGTAAAAATATGTGAATTTCTGTATGTAAATAGTTGAAATAAATGGTGCACCTTTGTATAGCACCAGGATTATGAGCTCATCATGAATTAGTATCGAAGAGGCCAATTCGTTCATATTTGAAGATATGAGTTGGTGATCGTTTCTACACCAACATGAAGATCAAGTTATGTGTCCATCATGACGTCTACTAATGGCACATTTACTTGCTATGATCCAGTTCTTGCGTTTTGAAGTTTGGACATAGGGCGAACGGTAAACAGTGATGACTTAGTTGTAGGCTTAGACTATTTGCTTGTTATTTTTCTTTTACACCCATTTTGTGTATTCCCATGTCTATACCTACCCTTTAGTTGCGAATCATGCTTAGGTGAGGGATTTGAGCAGGTATTGGTGTCCTTCCCGGCGTTCCAGTCATGTATCAATGTTCTTTGTCGCCTTCGCCGTAGTATGTTAGTAACGACACTACACCCTTAACCATATTTGTGTTCACCCAATATTTCCTTCAAGGATTGTGTCGACCTTAGCTCTAGCGGGGAAATTTGTGTAACTTCCAAGCCTATGATATAATACATACTATGACTGAGTAATGAGTGATCACCCTGAAAATTGACACTTAGAATATTGAGAGTATGAGTGTTTGTTCTCCTTTTCGTGAGGTGTTCGGCTTTGAGAAATTCTAGCATATGATATTTTTAAATTCATATTTCCCGAATAATATTGAGGGATATCTTTTTCAGAATACTTCTAATAAGGTCTACTTGAGGGCAAGTAGAGTTCAAGTGGGGGGATATTTGATGACATCAAATAATCCTGATATTTAAGTGTCAATTTCCCCTATTATGCTCATTTATTCTACTTACTATATGGATATATACTTTGATTTCTTTATATTTTATATCCAGGTCACGAANGGGAGTTCTCGTTCCAATTCTACTTTTACTTCACCTATATTTCATGTTTAGTACAAAAGGACTTTGTACATTTCAAGTGGGGGGAGGGGGAGGGACGGGAGTAGAATTATTAATTGAACTTGTTTGCCCTCATTTTTTTAGTTTATTTTGAAAAATTATGCCATTTTAAAAATTTTTACAAGTTTTTCTTAACCTAACTAGAATAGACCTTAGCCGAGCACATTTAACCCTTGAAATTATATGGTGAGGTTTAACCTTTTTAGTTTCCCCTGATTTACCCCAAATCCACCAAATTATGAGTGTGCCGGTAGTTTGTAACCTTTAGAACTTGGCCTTTACATCATTTTGAGACCATAGATGAGTAGTGAGTCGAGTTATCTCGACGCATTTGGGAGAGACAATTTAAGAAGGCAATATTTTAGGATTATCACCCAAACAGCCTTATATGTGTGTGGTTATCGTTTAGTCACATTGACTTCTCGACCCCCATGTTAAACCCTTGTTTGCACTTACCTTTAGTGCAAGATACCCCTAGATACACTCCTTTGAGCCTATCATTTCATTTCATACCCCTATATATTTGTTTTGATACACCCTTACACCTTAGCCTACCGTATAGTCTTAGTTTATGATTGAGAAGTCATTGTTTGCCCAAGTTCAAGGTCTAAGTAGAGAAATTCAGGAATCACGCGTATGTCGAAGACATATTTTTGAAGATCATTTTAAGACCCCCCAAAATCAATGTATGGTTCATCTCAAGTGGGGGGATGTTAGTTTCTTATAGTAAAAATATGTGAATTTCTGTATGTAAATAGTTGAAATAAATGGTGCACCTTTGTATAGCACCAGGATTATGAGCTCATCATGAATTAGTATCGAAGAGGCCAATTCGTTCATATTTGAAGATATGAGTTGGTGATCGTTTCTACACCAACATGAAGATCAAGTTATGTGTCCATCATGACGTCTACTAATGGCACATTTACTTGCTATGATCCAGTTCTTGCGTTTTGAAGTTTGGACATAGGGCGAACGGTAAACAGTGATGACTTAGTTGTAGGCTTAGACTATTTGCTTGTTATTTTTCTTTTACACCCATTTTGTGTATTCCCATGTCTATACCTACCCTTTAGTTGCGAATCATGCTTAGGTGAGGGATTTGAGCAGGCATTGGTGTCTTGCCCGGCGTTCCAGTCATGTATCAATGTTCTTTGTCGCCTTCGCCGTAGTATGTTAGTAACGACACTACACCCTTAACCATATTTATGTTCACCCAATATTGCCTTCAAGGATTGTGTCGACCTTAGCTCTAGCGGGGAAATTTGTGTAACTGCCAAGCCTATGATATAATACATACTATGACTGAGTAATGAGTGATCACCCCGAAAATTGACACTTAGAATATTGAGAGTATGAGTGTTTGTTCTCCTTTTCGTGAGGTGTTCGGCTTTGAGAAATTCTAGCATATGATATTTTTAAATTCATATTTCCCGAATAATATTGAGGGATATCTTTTTCAGAATACTTCTAATAAAGTCTACTTGAGGGCAAGTAGAGTTCAAGTGGGGGGATATTTGATGACATCAAATAATCATGATATTTAAGTGTCAATTTCCCCTATTATGCTCATTTATTCTACTTACTATATGGATATATACTTTGATTTCTTTATATTTTATATCCAGGTCACGAATGAGCATAGGAGCTAAAGAGACGAGGAATTTGGAAAGAACGCACTAAGGATATACAATTTGAGTATGCAAGAAGAAGTTACGGCGTAACTACTACTCTCACTTCCGCCGTAACTAGGATTTGAACTGAAGACCAGTCAACGATTACCAAAGACTTACGGCGTAGTCGACATCTCGACTACGGCGTAGTAGTACTTCTACGGGCGTAGCTAACATCCAAGCTACAGCGTAGTCAACATCTTGATGGAGTTACGGTGTAATCCTTCATTAGGCTACACTGTAGATTGGTTTACGACCTTAATTTTAAAGCAAGAGACCATGAGACTAATTTGAAATGAAACTAGACTCAATTAACTTAAAAACGCTAGGTGGCACGTCCCGTGACGACTTACGGTTTAAAAGTTATGATTTTTCAAAGATGACCATAACACGGACAGAAGTAGCTACGCCGTAGCTCACTTTTCAACTACGCCGTAGCTATGAAAAAATCCCATATTAAGCTCATGACATGCTACACCGTAGCTATAAAAGTGCTACGCCGTAGTTGATTCATCAGCTACGCCGTAGTTGGTTCTGAGCCTATAAATATATCCTTAAATCTTCATTTTAAAGTATCTCTTCTCACCCCTCTCCTAGGGGTCGACTAGGGCATCACTCCAGGGCAAATTCCAACAGCTCCAAGCCATCTTTCAAGGGAGAATTCACCACCAATCATCATCATTATTAGCTCTACATCAAGTAATTTGTATCAAACATTATGTTTAATTCAATTCAAGTTTTATTCATCATTGTTGGTTTAATTTACTGTATGTTTGGTTAAGCACCTTTGGTGCTAGCCTAGTTATGATTCCTTTATTGTTTTTTATTATGTTTTAATACTTTTCATAATGCTTTAACGTGTGTGCATGCTTAGTTTATCCTAAGATCCTTTAGTTACGGTAGTTTAAAACACCCGGTTATACTTGGTATGCTAGGAGAATTGACCATAGGGCCTTGGTGTAGTTGAGTTGCGAGGATATGGTTGGGATGACAACTAACCATGGACCTTGTGTACAAATTGACCATAGGACCACTTTTGGGATGGAGGAAATTAAGTAGTTAAAGTATGGTCTATGATCGTGACAACGGACCATACAAGATAAGTCTAGCATGTAGTGGCACTTAATGACTCAAACCCGTCTACCGTACGTTGATTACTAGCATGGGGTAGTGCTTGTGGTTCCCGGCAGGATTCGGGGGAGATAGGATAGGGAACTTGACCATATGAACCTAGTGATATATGTCCGCCCCACCTGAAGCATGAGATTGGTTTAATAGGAAATGTAAATTATAAACAATAGAAGATGAGTAATTAGGCTAGTACATTTCTCTCCTATTGCTCATAACTCTACTTAATTTACTGCTTTTATTTCATTTCTGTTTTATTTAGTTTTAATTATTCAAATCAATCTTAAAACCAGTTTAATTAGTGACATAGCCTTAAATTGGATCCACACCACATAGCTCTTGGGACGACCTCGGTTTTACCAATTACTAGTCTACACGCGACCGGATTCTCTGTCTGTTAGTGCAAATAGGTAGACCTTAGGTAATCAAGAAAATATAAATATTAAGACCTGGTAAGTAAAACCTACATCAGCCTTAACCAAGTTTTTTAGAAAATATAAATATTAAGACCTGGTAAGTAAAAGATGCAGGCTCGGCAGCAGGAGTACTACCAATGGAATGCTGACCGTACGAGTGAGATGATGGCCAGCATGTACCTTAGTCATGACAGATGGAACGGGCCACCATATGTGTACATCCCTAACGTCCCAAACATTGGAGTGTAGAAAGGCATGACCTTTATGGACCCTCGGCAGTAGCATCCTAGCAGCACCACCAGCACTCCCTATTATCAGTCACAGTGCCACTCCATGGATTACGACCATTTTCCGGGGTGAAATCCCCACAACTTGATGAATAATTCCTTTGGTTCTCGTTAAAAATTCTATGATCTCTTCTAAACAATTTACATTTGCTTTGGTCTGTAATAACTTAACAATTAGGATTTGAAATATTATGCTATTTATGGTACCTACGGGGACAAATTTCCTTATGATTTTTGCAGATTTGCTGGCTGATAAAGTTAGTTATGGCGTAACCAGCGATTAGGTTACGCCATAGTCATGACCTCAGAATGGATGGAGTCTTCTGGATTGAATTACGGCGTAGCCAGTATTCTGAGCTATGCCGTAACCATGACACAGAATGTTGGGATTAAGATGACCCTAGCTACGGCGTAACCATTGATCAGGTTACGCCGTAACCTTTTTCTTAGCCGTTGACCTGACTTCCTTGACGTATTATTGAGAGGGGAGTATCTTTCTTTTCTTTCTATTCTATTTTTCATTTCAATTTTTTATTTACCATTTATACAAAAGGGACTTTGTATAACTTAAGTGGGGGGATAGGAAATAGAAATGATTCGAAATTCTAAAATTTTATACTTAGCTTACTTGCCCTTACTTTTGATTTCTGAAAATGTGCCATTTTAATTTCTTTTGACATGTTTTCTTAAACCTAACTAGAATTAACCTTAGCCGAGCACACATTAACCCCTTAAATTCTACGGTGAGATTTAGCCTTTCCATTTCCTATTATTTACCATAAATTCCACCAAAAATTAAGTGTGCTGGTAGTATCGTAAACTTTAGAACTTGGCCTTTACATCATTGCGAGACCATAGACGAGTAGTGTATTGAGTTTACTCGATCCACTTGGAAAAGTTAATTCATGAAGGCAATATTTTAGGATTTTCACCAAATTAGCCCTTATGTGTATACTTGTGTTCGTTTATCGATTAAGTCTTCTCAACTTCTCGATCCCCGTGTTTAACCCTTTTGTTGCACTCAACTTTAGTGCAAGATACCCCTAGATACACCCTTTTGAGCCTTTCCTTTCGTTTCATATGTAACAACCCACAAAATCTCATCACTATCATTCCCATTACAAATACCTATAGTAGGTATTTCACAGGTAAATTTTTGCTTTTTATGTGCATTCATTACTTGCATGACTCTCTAGACCTGCCCACGTATCCACACAAGCCAAATAACTCAACACCCATATCCTATAAACCTCTTGTATGTCAAGCATAAGATCACAATAATACCATAATAAGTAATCTACCAATCTAACACACTAAACATATCACAGAACCCTAATAAACCCTAATTAAGCCCTAATTAGACCTATGTGCTTACTAAACCTTATATGCTTAACTGAACTAGTTTGAAAGTGTCCAAGGCTTAAGTATGAGTTACCTTAGGAACATTAGGATACCTTAGGACNACACCCATATCCTATAAACCTCTTGTATGTCAAGCATAAGATCACAATAATACCATAATAAGTAATCTACCAATCTAACACACTAAACATATCACAGAACCCTAATAAACCCTAATTAAGCCCTAATTAGACCTATGTGCTTACTAAACCTTATATGCTTAACTGAACTAGTTTGAAAGTGTCCAAGGCTTAAGTATGAGTTACCTTAGGAACATTAGGATACCTTAGGACCCTTAGGCACTAGTACAACCCATTAGAGCTTAGGTACAAGTCCCTTAGGCACAAAACCATAACTAAGTTATAACTTCCCAAAAACTAGGTCAAACCTTCCCAAATCTTTCCCATAAGCTACCACCACTTAGTATAAGCCTCTTAGGACTTAGGATTAGTCACTAAACACTCTTAGGAACCTAATCTAGGCACCAAACCCTAGGCTAAACCCTAAACTCTCACTAGACAAAACTAGGTTAAAAACTAAACCTAAACCCTTAAACCAAGTTACTATAGCACCTCTAAGCACCTCAAGCACCTCTAAGCACCTCACAAAAGTAGGTGCATCACCTACTTGTCACTACCTTGGCCAAACCGACTCCACAGCCTCATTTCCACCACATACCACCTTAAACCGCCTCTATACCGCCCCTACCTACTCACTAGCTCCTCCTAGTCACCACCTAGCTCTGCTTACTCACCCTTCCCCCCCTCCTCGACACCTCCTTCTTCCTTTCTTGGTCGCTACTCCAAGTGTACCCTATAAATACCCCCTGTCCCCTCTCCATTTCATTCACACCTCTTCTTTTCTTTCCACCTCAAACCTTTTGTAGTAGTAGTAGTATACGAGCTGTGGTAGACCTAGGAGTCGATCAAACCAAGTCTTGAGGCCTTGTTGAGTCATTTTGCCATCGAGAAAACCCTAAACCCAAGTTAATCCACGTTAAACCCTCCCTAGTCATGTAAGCTTATATACTTGATTTCTTTAGCTTTAGTTTAGTTCTAGGATAGTATTAGGATGCCTTAGATCCTATAGGAACCCTTTCCTAAGACTTAATCACTTAAACATGCTAGTTTTCTTTTTAAAACCCTAAAACCTATCGAATTGCCTTTAACATGCTATAAGCCCTTTACATAAGCTAAAATCTGATTTAGGTAACTTAGATAAGCTAATATTAGTTAAGCATAAGCTAGGAAACCTTTTTGTTTCATAAAAATATAGTTTGCATGGAATTAGGACTAGTTTTGCAAAGTTTTCCATGCATAGGGGTATATATTTCTGAAAATATTAAGTCTAGGGACTATTTTTGACATTTCTTAGAAGTTATAAGTATAAGGACCCTTTTTGCAAAGTTATAAAACCTTAGGATAAAAAGTTAAATAGTTATAAACTTAAAAAGACTAGTTTTGTAAAAGTTATTAAGTTAAGGGTCTAAATGGTAAATATAGAAAACTTATAAGTCCGAGGGTCATTTCTGTCATTTTCCTAAAATATAGAAGTATAGGGACTAATTGTGTCAAGTCTAGATAGTTATAAACCTAAGTAATATAAGTATTATAAGTTTAGGGTAGATTTTGTAAATATGTTAAACTATAAGGGTATAAAGTAAAAATATTAAAGTAGAAGCATAACACAATACTAGGGAGCTTCATTCGAGGAGTATTATGTGGATATTTCGTTTTGACGAGTTTGTTGGGTTTACGATTTAAAGTGCGCTGACTCCTCAAACGATTATTGCATATACTTCTGAATTATAATGACCCGAACGGTGTTATGTTTATAACTAAACTCTAAATAAATACATAACTCAATAGTAAGGAGCTTCATGTGAGGAGTATTAACTTCTGAATTATGATGGCTCAAACGGTATTATGTTGATAACATAATACAATAGTAGGGAGCTTCATGTGAGGAGTCTTATACTTCTGAATTATGATGGCCTGAACGGTGTTGTGTTATATCTAAATCCCTAAAAACCCTAAGAATGATTACTTAAGAAAACATAAACAAAACAACTAAAGCTTGACATACATCCACACCTACAACACACCAGGATACGTGAGTAAGGCAGTCTAGTTTTCGAGTCACTTTTTGCATCAGTAAGAATTCCCTAAGCCCAGGTGAGTTTTGTAGCCTCACATCTTTTTAACTTTTCACTCTAAATGCTTTACAAACCCTGTGAGGGGGATACGTGCTACTTGCTTTACTTTAAACCGAATACAAGTCTTTTTCTTTGGTTGTTGCACGAGTAAACTATCTGCCAGCACTACATAACTAAAATTCATAAATCTAATCGTTTGGGATATTTTACCCACGCGAACGTGAATATAGTTGATAGATCTATTGGAGTTTGACAACTCCCGTTGATACTACATCTTTCTGGATGGTATCAATAAGTACTATATTTGAACCCACTAAAGTATTAACTTTGGCAAGTTATCCTTCTCATCCCCTCATGGTTGGGTCAACCCCCATGACCCGGATTGTTAACTTGTGGTTCATGAGCTAAGTGCAACATACCTCACTCCTGATAATTGTGCATGCATCACAATTATCACACACACACAACATTTTCCCAGATGGGTGTAACAACGGAGCCCAGGGAACTTGTATTCACTAACACTTAAACCTATGACTCTCACTCAACACCTAGTGTTGACTTTTAAGCATGTATCCTAGGTATATCATTATTACGGAGATATGGCAGAAGGAGGCACTGAACTCGGAGGACTTTCAAACCAGTTATCATTCAAACATAACACCTCACTTAGACTTTGGGACCTCATCAATAGTAAAAGTATATCTTTTACTATAAAAACTCTGATAATTAAATGACTGATAACTAAATTTCTATAAAACGTCTCTTTTCGAGTCATTTTCTATTACTGTAACTGTGATTCCATGAAGTAATACCCCAACCCTAAATCCGTTGCGAACTGTGAAAATGGGGGTGTTACAAATTGGTATGAGAGCATCAGTTGTAGAGAACAAGGTCAAAACCTAAACTAAAACTATTTTTCCTTAACCCGAGAAAGCCTCAGTGCCCCTGCCATCCTCCGTAACCATACATGCTTAGGTTAGTATAGTAATTGCTTGCTTAACTGCTAAATGATTTACAGTATTTTTACTATTATATTGTTATGTCTACTCCCCGCTATTCTACCCCCATCTCATCTAGTCTACATCCGGAGAATGTTCTTTCCTCTCCGAATGTAGTAGATTATTCTTCTAAACCATACCTTCCCGATACCTTAGGAGACTCAAGGAGTAGTTTAGATACACTTTCACCCTTAGGTTTTACAGCTTTCGTAGATAACCCACACTTAAAACACTTAAGAGATTTCTATGCTAAGGCATCACCTATTACTCCCCTAAACCCTATTTTACATCCACCATTCCCCACACCTAGATTAGAACCACATGGTTTCTTTCTCTCTAGAGAACCATGTATACCTAGAAACCCTATCCCTACCTATACCCCTAGATATGACCCTAGGCAACCCTATACTTTAGCACCTACACCTTACTTAGTAAACCCTCCCATTTCATCCTGGAAAGATGAATTTGGAGAAAAACCCCACTAGGACAACTTTAGAAAATCAGGAAAATCAGTTAGAGGAAATTTTAGATAACTTAGATGAAATTTTCCTTGGCCTTCTTGAGAAGATAGAAAAAGGTCATGATAATAACCTAGGTAATCAACCTGACTATAGTAGTTTAAGAAATACCCTATAAGAAACCCGTTTTAAGGTAGCTAAAATACATAAAAATCAAATGAGATACCACCATAAGATAGCCTTTGCCCGTTTTAGGATTTGTACTTTAGAAAAGATGATTGATGATGATGAGGAATATCATCAATCAAACCTAGAAAACACCAACTCTTGAAATTAGGAAAACCTTAGAAACCCCTAAGTAATATGCCTTTTATAGCCTTAAGAGTTATGCCTTAGAATAATTAGTGCCTATAGGATATGTAAGATAGGAAATAAATGACATAATTAAGTTTTAGAAACTACCTGGTGCCCTTCAATTAGGATAATTTAGATAAACTAGATTTAGGTATGCCTCTTCTCACCTTAGGTCATCCCTAACCCTATATTAACCCCTAGGAGTATAGACTTACCCCATAAAATATGACAAGTTAGGTACTTGTTATAACCTACCCCGAACCTTTACCACTAGGAAATTAGGAAAACTACCCCGATGCCTTAGATTCATAGATTCTCAAAACTGTTTTAAACTCCCCTCGTACTTCCTCCCTTCCTAAAACCCAATCTCTTCAAACACTCCCCCTATCAATGGTGAGAATTCTTATTCTACACCATAGAGATCTGAATTCTTTCTCCTCCGATCTCTAAAATTTTCACTACTTCCTTAGTTTTCTTAAGCCATCTTTCCCCTAATTAGAGAATCTACCCCTAACTATCCCATATGCAAATGTATGATAGTCATATATAAGCATATTCCTATCCTTCTGTAAAACCCACATCTCCTTGACGTGATTGAATTACTAAAATACCCTCCATTTTGAAATTTTGAAGAATTGAGTACATTCACCAAACAAGCCCTAAATAAAAAACGGTTATCGTACAACCACAAATGTAAACTTATAACTTCAAGTAAATTTTATTTAAGCTACTACAACATTATAAGAACTCAGGAATATGAGATTTGGATTAAGAGATAAATATTGCACGTTACGTGACCTAACAGGTCCGAAAACCTCCAAAACTTGTACCTAACCTTGAATATATGTAACTATAACTATCCTAAGTAGAATTTAAAAGAAAAAAATATGAAAACCTTGGCTCATAGGCCCCTTGGCCGGCCATATTGATGGGGGATGTGGAAATCCCTAACATTTTGCTAATTTACCATTTTAAATGATCACCTTTCCCTTATCTCTCTATTACCCTAAAATAAAATAAAAAAAAAAGTCTTCCCTTCTTCCTGGCTATCTATATACGCCACATTCATCATTCCCACACACTCTTTACATAAAAAATATTGCTTCTTGATCCTTGGTAAAAATTCGTACGTGTTCGTGAGACGATTCGGTGCACATTGGAGATTGTTTGGAGGCTCTTGAAGGCGTATTCTTGTGTTTCTTGTCCCTTTCGAAATCTACAACAATCCCTTGAAGGGTTTGGTATTTTCTTGCATCCTTGATTAATTCCTTGAATTCCTTTCATCATGAATATCATTATACGCAAAGACCAAAAAGATACGAATTGATATACGTAATATACCTATAATCGACCCATATAAAATTTTATGAGAAAATTGATAAAATTTGATTACCTTGATGATTTTTGATGTTTGATGATGATAACATGTTTATAATGATGATATGATATGAATTAGATAATTAGTTGGTTAATTATTGGATTAGAAGGGGTAAATAAATTAGGGTTTATGTCTTTGTGATTTGGGNTTTTATGAGAAAATTGATAAAATTTGATTACCTTGATGATTTTTGATGTTTGATGATGATAACATGTTTATAATGATGATATGATATGAATTAGATAATTAGTTGGTTAATTATTGGATTAGAAGGGGTAAATAAATTAGGGTTTATGTCTTTGTGATTTGGGACAGATTTGTTAGCTGAATACGTATACATCATCAAATGAGTTTGGTAAATGGGTAGTTCATAATTTTTGTTTTTAAACTTAGTTTAAGGTCCAAATTAAGTGTTCCAATTGGTTTGGATGTGATTGAGGTTGATTTGGTTATGTTTTTGAATTTTATGTGATGATATGCCAAAACTGTGATTGCAGAAATTATTTTCAGTCGTGGTTTATGATTTTTCATATCTAAACCAAAAGGAATTAGAAGCTCTCCTTTTACTGGAGTTATATTTGGGTTATGTGTGACCTTCTGGAATTTTTTTGGATTTTTCCAAGGTGTTTAAATGGTTATGTTAAGTGCAAACTTTCTGCATGTTTTTGCAGTAAATTTTCTGGGTAGGTCTGGGAAAACGATTTTTCATATGGGGCTACACTTAAAAATAAAATCTGAGAAAATTCATGTAGGCTCTCAAGACATATGTGCCTCTGTGAGAATTTTGGTGATTTTTATTTTGGGGTTCTGATATGTTTGAAGAATTCGTTTAGTGGGCTAAATTCTGTTATAAAACCAGTCATTTTATATGCATGTGTCACATATATGTTTAATGTGTTATTTTGATGGTTTGGTGCCCTAATGCATGTTCCACTTGGAGTGTGTTCTTAAATGTTGGGTTGACTAAATGGAGTACATGCTTGGCCTAATTGGTAATTTTGTGATACTTGGTGGGCTTATGTGATTATTGGATTAACTATGTGGTTTATGTGTTAACTTGATAACTAGAAGGATTAAATTGTAAATATGGTAACTAGAAGGACTAAATATGTAAATATGATAAACGATGCATGTGTCGACTTAAATTAATCTTGAGGGGTTGTTTATGTCATCTTGTATAACTATGTGGCTTATGTGATTATTATTGTGATTAAGGGCTTAAATATGTAAATGAGATAATTAAGGGATTTAAATGGAAACTTGGTAAACTTGAGGGTGCGAAGTGTAATATTGGCTTATTTGACTTTCTTGACTTAAGTTGATGTATTATATGAGTATGTGATCATATGTGACTCCATAACTTGTGAAATTGACGCTTTTAACCCTAAAACATGTTCGGTGATTCTATGAAACCCTAATTTCACAAAACCTTTCCAAAACGGGATTCTTGATACTTATGAACATGAGAACTTGATAATATGATAATACCAACCTAAAAGAATATGTTAACATTCGGAAACTTGCCCAATAGGGAAATCTGCTAATTATGGAAACCTGCTATTTATGGAAACTTGCTATTTATGGAAACCTTCTAAATAAGGAAACTTACTAAAAATAGAAAGTCTTCTAAAATGCTCAAACTACTTAAATTGGGAAGTTACTAAATATGGAAAGTTACCTAAAATAGAAAGTTGCTATTTTTGGAAAGTTGCTAAAAATGGAAAGATAACTAAAAGAGGTAACTTACGCGAACCAGACTCTTTTTGATTCGTGTCCCTTCACTTCTAGGTTCGGTGAAGCAGGAGTGATTCTTTTCTCTCGTTATTTATTAATCTTGCTTGTGCATTTGGACTAAGGTACAGATATTCTTACCTATCTACAGGTTTCTCGTACACTCTTGTCTTTCCTCTTTCTTGGATATCTTGAACCTTGCTATATTCCCTTGATTATTGAACCTTGCTATGACCCTTTTTAAACTGAACCTTGCTTGAAACTTACACTATGATTCTTGAACTTTGACATAATCTTTTCATGATACCCTTGTGACCTTAACCTTGAACCTTGGTGGGACTTGGATACTCTTGGGATATTATAACGGGAGGTGAAATCTCTTTTCTTAAAGTTATGACCTGGAAACGTTTAAAGAAGAAGTTATCTTATCACTTCACTTAATGTTGGATCATAGTTTTATTGTTGATTTATGGATTCGGGAGGTCGGGTAACATGGAAGAAGATGACCTCCATGGTTAGTGAGAGAAAGGAGAGAGAGAGAAGGGAAACTAGGTGTTTTATTGATAATGAAAGTGAAAGGGAAAATACACAAAGTCTCACCCCTCCATGGAAGTATGGAGGGGTATATAAAGGCTAACAAACAAATAACTTTACAATAATGACGCTTCTAGTCCATGTGTTTGTGCCTTTCAAGATAGATAATGTAATCACGTAAATGTCGTTCCATTTACGTGTTAGAACCATAAACTTAGGTTCTAACAATCTTCCCCCAATGGGGCGACATAAGGGATTACTTACAACATTTCCTACAAGTACAAATACAAATAAAGAAAGGTTATCATCGGCTCTTCAAGTGCTGAGGATGACTGCAGTTGTCGCTCTTTGTCTTCATCTTGTACCTCGGCTTGAGGACTTTTTCTTCACTTGTAGGCAAATGATGTAATATGCATGAAATGGATTAACTTCCCCCAATTCATGTTGCATGTCTTTAGCGGCTTCTTCGTACACTTCTTTTTGGCGAAGTTTCTGAATCGGCTTCCCCCCAAACTGACAACCGTCTTCAGCAGATTCGAAACTTTGATGTAGTAAACAAGTCTTCTAACTTTTGAAGTTTTGAGTTCGCAGCGGAATTTGTAGATGACACAGTAAACCACACCAAGCAAAACTGAGTAGTTAAATTATCACGGTTATACTCAATGCTGAAGCTCTGTTCGGGGGTAACATGCAAGAAATCAGCAGGATATTCTCACATATGTAGGCTACTTAGCACTTCACAATCCGCGAAAGTTGAGATGATTACACCAAAGTAAGACGTTTGAACCACTGACTGTCTCATTTCTTCCCCCTGTTTGCAAAAAACTCGTGAAAGAAGAGGGTTTTCGCAAAGAAGTCAAGCAACCTCAAAGGACACCCATTCTATCTTCCCCCACGATGTCTTCTTCGAAATCGGAAGCATACACACTATGTTAACGCTGAGAATCAGAAGCAGCGTAACCCCATATGTCCAATTAACCAAATAGGTGTGAAGTACCATAACTAGCCCCATGAGAATCAACTGCTGATAAACATCTCTAATCTTTTATACTTCTCTCAACCAACTCTTTACCGACCCCATTATCGTTCTGACGGCTTTTTGTAGTGACTACTGATGGAGAGAACCCAATATTATGAACTTGAGAACGGAGTAGAATAACCCAAACTTGTGACTTAAACTTGCACTATTGTATGACTAAGAACCAATATTGCCAATAAAGGTAGGAAATCATATACCCATCCTACCATCCTTAATTGTATATGAACATCTCTTGAATTATCCACATCTTTTGGTGACACTTGAGCACTACAACGTAACTCCTTTAAAGTGATAGCTATACTCTGTGAGCACAACAACGTAACTCCTTACATCAGGTAAAGCTAGACAACTCAAGTCTCTGTCATTTGTACGGACAAAAGCACAAACAAGGATCTCGAAGAATCTTGCATCCAACCAACCCCGATATCTTGAGATACTAAGTACACGCACCCGTGAAATTCCACTTCAATCTCAAATAAATAATAAAGAATTATCGCCGTAGTCACATCTTGCGGTTAAACGCTCAAAACTATCCTTTTGACTTTTTAAGTGAACTTGATAATGGTTTCCCGATCTTGTCAAAAAATGTATCCCCGTGAATAATAAACTTTGACATTACGAACCCCAAAAATAATTATGAACCAAATAACTACCAAAAGTTGACAGTTACTAACAACAATTAGTAATAAATTCATTTAAGTCCAAATTCACGTTAGACTTTAACTGTCCACTAATAGCTCAAGTTAGGTCCATTAAGGTTAAACCCAATAAATCCAATCAAAATCCAGCCCATTGTACTTGTTTAAACTCTCGGCCTAAGAAAAATCATACCCGATCCAACATGTGTAATATAAACGGGTAGGTTATAACCCTAATATTACTTACATATCTTAACCTAATCTCACACATATTCAGTCCGCCTACCATCCTCACTTTACCTTTCCAAATGCAGTCAAACAAAAAAATCACCAATCCACAAAATCAAATAACAAATCTGTCCCTTTTTTTATCGAAATCAATCCACAACCTTTCTTTGTACGTTTTAGTCCAAATCGAACACCACAAATGCTTAGAAGACTTTACATATTGTACTCAGCTTCAAGATCTTACTGAAGATCTCATGTAGGTTGATTGTGTTGTTGTTATCATTTGTCATTGAACGAACCAACGAACCAAAGAAAAGATTATAACAATATTGTTATAAATCTTTTCTTTCATTTCGAATATAAAAGAGATGCTCTGCTTCAAAAATTATAGATCGATGATGTTAAAAGTTCACGCACAAATATCTTTTAAAGATTGATGCACAAAGGTGAACAAAGACTGAGATCTAGTGATTATGTTTTTCAGTTTAGGTTTGAGTTGTAAGGTTCATGATGGGTTGTTGTTTTGTAAACTTTAATAAGGTTGTTATGCTTTTGAGATAAAACACAAACTGAGACATGGATTGGTGTTGATTTGGGTAATGGTTTGGCCGCGTCTTCAATTTATCAGAAGTCTCGTATGTTATATTTTTTCTGGTTCGTGACTTATGATGTACATAAACTGAAGTTAACTAAGAGTCGATATGGTATATGGTTTTTGGTCTTGGTCAAACTGCTTCTCTTCATCTCCTTCTCTTTTTCATTTGGTTACTTTTTGAAAATTGTTTTTTGATAATTTGCAACTTATCGAGAAAAAAAAAATTTCGAGATCTTTTATCGAGAAAAATGAGACTTATCGAGAAAAATGGTTGAAATTTTCGAAATCTTTAGTTATCGAGAAAATTTATCTCGACAGTTTAGGGTCTCGTTATCGAGAAAAAATATTTCGACAGTTTAGGGTCTTGGTTCTCGATAACCAGTTTTTTTCCTCGATAACAAGTACATCGAGAACTTCTTATACAAGAAGTTTCGATTTTTCCGGCGATTTTGATGCGCGTGGATTGCAACACGCACTACGTTTTACCTCTCGAGGGATCTCGAGAAGCTTGCAAATCATCTTGTTGTTTCTTGTCTTGTTTTTCATTTCTGGTTATT
>LBNU01018821.1:37978-77165 GCA_014162995.1 Artemisia annua
TCCCCACCAGCAGTTACTGACCGATTAGTATAGTGAAGTCAAACTACCGGATTGGATCGTTCTCTCGCAGATAGTTTCGTTAGGGCTAAAAGCTACTTAATCTAGATTCTAAGGTGGAGAAGATTCTTTTTTTATTTTTATGTTTTATAAAGCACTAAATCTCTGGTTTTGAGATAGGCGGAAATAGTTGCTTAGTCAACTAACCAAATTAATCTACTTCTAAGACTTATATTTTTGTATTTTTTTTGTTTAAGAGAAATCAGTGGTGGAGAATAGTCTTTACTTAGATTCATTATCCTAACTACTTTCCATGTAATTAGTAGTTGGAGTTTCGTGGATGAACGGGTGTATCTAACAAGTGTAGGAGTGCGCAATTCCCTAACTTATAAGTTCCTACCTCACTCATATGACGATACTAAGCAACCTATATGAGCTCAGCCGATAGCACTATGCCATGAAATATACCTAAAACGTAACGCCATACATTCAACGTTCTTAAAGACGTTACTGTACCGTATAGGAGATTAGCCAGTTTCTTAGTCTAACGTAGATGAAACTCACCAAATAAATCACAAAACACGTCAGCATGATATTAATAATAGTTAGTTTCATTAGAATCTAGCAAACACAAAGAAATTAGCTAGCATTGGTTAAAAGAAGACAAGTACAAGCATTAAATCACACACATAGACATATTTATGAATAAAGACTTATATTGATTAAGCATCAAGTTATAGGGGTTAGGTACCCTCTAAGCACAACACACGAACTAGGTTAACCCTAAAGTTCTTCACACCAAATTCGACTCTAGTCCCAAGTTATATATAAAGTAAATAAATCATCATTACTATATGAAAACGTGGGCGACGCGTCAACCCAATAGGTGACGTGTCAGCTCCGATAGTTCGACGGCCTTCCTTGACGTGTCATAATTGTGCGTCCAATTGGACGCTGTGACGCGCACCAATTGCACTAGAACTCTCTGCGTCAGATATTTGCCAATCGACTTCACTGTCCTGACGGCGCTCACTTGTAGAGGTGGGACGGCTCACCTCTTAATCTCAAGCTTTGAGGTTTTGTTGTTCCACTTTTTCACTTCGAAAACGCGCTAAAAATGCTTGTGATTTTCCCTTCAAAAACCTAAAATGAGAAAAAGAAACGACTTTAGTAAATTCCAAACCAAAAACATAGGAATTATACTCAAACCTACCCTAAAAAATAACATTTCTTCACAAACCCTTCATTGAGATTGCTTCCAACAATGTTTATTCCCAATTTTAAAAACAAGTAGATTCATAATCGAACTTAACGATATTAAATATTTAGTCTTTCCCTTACTCCAAAATAACACCGGAGAAAAATAATACACCTCTCATGTATGTGTTTGGATACCTCACTTCCGTGAATAGAATATAAAGAAATGGACGAATTCACTTCATACCTTCCATAACTAAATAGATTACCATAGGCCTTGGAGGGGTTCGAGAGGATCGAAAACCTTCTCACTAAGGCGTAAGCACCGTAGGATAACTATCAAAGAGGGGCTTTACAAAAGGTTATAACGGAGTTTAGGGATATGGAAAAACACTGTTTGTTGCGATAAGGATAGTTACTGGGTGGTAGCAATCATCTTTATTTTTACGTACATAACATTAGTGGCGTTGCCAAGCCAAGGACTAGACTCAATCTTAAACTATCAAAAACAAAACAAAACAAAACTAAGAAATAAAAGATATTGTGGATGGTAGTCCGTATTGTTTTTTTTTTCTTTTCTTTTTCTATTTTTTTTTTGTATTTTCGAGGTTTTTTTTTTTTTTTTCTTGAATACCTTTTTACCCTACCATTCCAAAATAATTACATCAATGGGGATTAAGCTTTCCCTTACACTTGAACTTACATACTTTCATGTTACTATTCTACGACTCGAATTGAAAGTTAATTTAAAACACTTGGAGTACTTTTGAAAACGTGTTAGCACATATGGGGTAATAAATGATGTTCTTCCCCATACTCCATAATACACTAGTACTTTACCCATGCGCCAATCATCCCAAAACAATACTGTACAAGACTATGACTCTGACTTAGCCAACAATGTAACCAATTAGACAATTGACAAGGTTTAACCCCCCCCCCCCCCCCCCCCAAATAAACAATAATGCACTAAAGGTGAGTGCAATACAAGGTAGGCTAAGCGACTTTGTTGCACATTTGGGGTGGATTGTAAACAAATTCTTCCTTTAAGTATGATTGCTTAAAGTTAGAAACGAAAGGGATAGGCTCTGAGGGTGTACTAGGGGTATCGTGTACCAAAAATGGAACATCGCATAAGGTGTGGGAGAATTACTTGACCAATTAGCCAATGTAATATATAATACAGTTAAAACAAGGGTACCTAATGTCTCTTATCATGTAGTTAACCTAATCTACACGAATGTCAGTCTCAATTGGACTCGGAAGGTCAATAACTCAAGTTCTATAATCTAAAGTATTACGATACACACATGGCACTAAAGTTTGAGTGCGTTCTCTTCCTTACCAATCTAGGGTGAACCCACATATTTGGGTGGAAAATTTTTGTGTTACGTTTTTTGTGTATCATAAATTCTTTATCCATTGAGACGCTTATTAGGACTAAAGTTTCCCTCCTAATTAATGAAAAAAAATTAAATTTGCTCTTAAATTACTCTAACAAGTTTCTTTTAGTTTTATTACACAATTACTATCAAACAGCAAAAATCAAAGCAAAGTTATCCTAGATATCATTAATCTTAACCCTTATTTACCCCCTTACACTTAAGTCGAACATGTCCCCAATTGTTCTAAAATAAGAAAATGAAGAGATAAAAGGTTAAAAAGAATGAAAATCGGATATCCCCTGATCGCCATTCTTTATGCACAGTGAAGTAAACACGGTTTAGCTCCTCCAAGAAAATGAACTATCAAAGTTCCCTTGCCAGTATATGCATCATCTTCTTGTCCTAATAACCTGTTAAGAGGAAACGCTACAAGAAAACCTCCGTAAAATCGCGGCATTATCATATATATATAGACGAATACTAGAAAAGCAAGTAATATAATGCTTTGTTGGAATGATTTTTTTTACAGATTTCCTGGAATTCATAAGAGAGATTTTGACAAACATACAAGTTCCGTTTAGTAAACTTTAATCACACAAATAAATTCCGATTTGCACCTGAGCGTCAGTAGTAACTCCTGACCGCCGTCTAGAGTGTTCTGACAGAATAGTAAGTGGAGTTTCCGGAAAATCTGAAAACCTTAGGCTCAATTCCTCGGAATTCTGCAGAAAAAATCATTATAGACTCGATACGAGCATTTGACTCTAAACAATTACGAATATGTAAACTAATTTCGTTTTATGATTCATGTTCATTCGTTCTCATATTAACCATTTGGAATGTCTCTTACACTTATTATGCGAATTACCTTATATGTGATTAAAACGAAGTTAAAATCTCTCTTTTTCATATCTGTTCACTGAGCTTTGTAAGCTCAGCCGCATTTCTTTTCTCATGCGGCAGGTTTAGTAGGAAGCTGGGTTATGGACGAAGGTTTTGTTTTGGGCTTAGAAGACTTCACCCTATTAGACACTTGCTGGACTTAGAGATGCTTAGAAGTAGTCTTGTTTTGGGCTTATGTTTGTTGATGCCCTTTTGTATCTTGTACCTTGTCTTGTTTCCTTGTAATTCTTGTAAGTTTTGTCATTGTATTGTATCTCCGTTCACTTGTGTTCTGACTTGACCCTATAATGTTACACTTTATCCCTTGTTGGGTTGGGGTGTTACAATTATAGTATCAGAGACAGGTTTGGATCGGCGGATTCAACACCCGTAGAGCTTAGGCTATGACCTGTGAGTTTTGGACCTTTAGGCTTCCGCCGTAGGAACCTAGGAAACCATCCTTGAGAACTTGATTCAGGATTTGTCCCTGCGCGAACTTGAGTTTTGACTTGCGAGGCTTGGGTAGATGTTAGGTTTCCTTTGATGTCTTCTTTCCTTTCGTGCTTGTTCTTGACTTTCGTACTCCTTGGAAATCGTTTAGATGGTGAAATCTCGTCGCTCGGAATCACCTGACGGAAAACCAAAGAAGTTGATGACTTATGCTATAAAGGAGACCTCCAGACAAATCCGATACGCAAGAAGGAATAAGAAGACTGCTGTCGAAGCTGCGGGCTACCAGAAGATGGAGGAAAAGGAGAAGGAACTGCGCGGAACCAAAGCAAACGATGACAAAGACGTTAACACCAAGTGTTACGAAGAATGTCATAGGTCGATGAAAGAAGAAAGGAGAGATAGGAAAAGTGGCTTTGCTAGCCGCCCCTTGCCACAGTATAAGAACAATAAGAATGGTTGGATCAGTGCAAGTGAAGAAAAGAAAGAAGAAGATGAGGTGGACTCCGACCTAGAGTCTACGGCAACCAGCCGCTACAACCCAAATTGAGCGAAGGATCATGATCGTGATTGTGTTTTATCTTCTGTTTTAGACCTCATATTTCATTTTCCTTTTGCAGTTGATCTGACAATTTTGAAATTTTCGAATCTATTATGTTTCCCTTGTGAGTTGATATGGAATTTTGATAAATTTGGAAGCGTTGTTACGATGATCTTGCACCTTGACTTGATTGATTTGATGGGTTTCGCTACTTTCGGATAATTCTCATCGTTCTTATTAACTTCATTGACGACATTGGCAACTAGCATTTTATGCGTATCATCTTGACAACAATACAATATTCATATCTGCATTAAGGCAAAGTTTGACTAAGAAGCTGAACAAAATCCCAACCTCTTGAATAATTAACTTGTCTGCCTGAAGACTCTTGATAAACTTCTACCATGATTCCCGACCATTAAACTTTTACTANTTCTTATTAACTTCATTGACGACATTGGCAACTAGCATTTTATGCGTATCATCTTGACAACAATACAATATTCATATCTGCATTAAGGCAAACTTTGACTAAGAAGCTGAACAAAATCCCAACCTCTTGAATAATTAACTTGTCTGCCTGAAGACTCTTGATAAACTTCTACCATGATTCCCGACCATTAAACTTTTACTACCATTATTGCTCTTGAGATTCGTACGTAAATTTCGCGGTTATGAAGCCCCCTTGCACCTATTTTTGTCCACCAAGAGATGAACACTTTCGTGTGAATTATGTTTTGACACCTTGAAGTTTGGATATGAATCTTGTTGAACCACCAAAATTTTTTCCATTGGAGGATGAAGCTAGATAGAACCCAAAGACGACAGCCAACGGTAACTACCCTGAAGAGTTAATGACATTCCTTGCAAGGCGGAAGATGGATGAGCAGAATGCAGGAACCTGGTCAAGACGGCGAACCTGGAGCTGATGAAGAACATACAGTCTCACTTCCCTATTCACCTTGGTTGTACTAAGATGAGTTGAGAGTGGAAGCAGACTGGATGAGGAGATTGAAGACCGTACCAAAGATTCGCACTGCTCAGTCGTATTCCAAGAAGAAACTGCAGAAGGCTTGAGGAACGAAACTCAAGTTAACAATTTCGTTTTACTCTCAGATTTGGAAGATGGACGAAGACTGACTACTCAGACATAAGAAGATTCTAACGAGACGAATTCTTGAAACGAACCTTATGACGGAAGGATTGATGCCTTAGCGACATGTTCTTGTCTTGACGATGATTGTTGATCTTTCGACCTCCTCTTGTTTTGTCGACATCGTTTTGCTATTGCTCCTTGGATAGGACTAACCCAGGAGTTAGTTTGGACTGATAGGTGGACTTGTAGCTTGTTTCACTGATTGAGATAGAGTATGATCATCATGAGGGCATATTTATATGATGCTAGTATTATGACGTCTGGCCAGCGTGATAATACTTACATCATATAACGTGCACTTGTTGTGTTCATAGGATGTCTTGAGAAGTGCCTTGGTAGAGACTTAGAATCTTGTCTTGGTTGCGACGATCTGTGAATTGTGAGACCTTAGAGTTCTCTTGACTTGTAAGCTTGATCTACCTTATCGTCATACGTTTTGGTACGTTGGATACGCGTCTTGTGATTGTTTGACTGCTATGATTTAATAAGTCCTAAGTTCCGTTGTAGAGCTTCTTGCCATTTAATGTTACCGGTCAACGTAAAATTATATTCGAGCCACATCTATGCTTTGCTATCGACGAATTCGTTTCACGATGACTTGTATACGATAAAATATGAAGTTTCGGATTCTGAGAATCAAGATCTATCAGCTTACGAAAATACCCTTGGAAGGTTGTCGTAGCGACAAAACTGCTTGTATAGGTCACTCCCATCGTGCTATCATACGATACATTCTTGCTTGATCATCTCATTTTCTTGTCCGCGAATGGAATACCAAACCAATCCTACATCTTCTCTTGGATATTTTGCGAAGGATATGTTGCCAACTGTTATGCTTGATATGTGATCCTCTTGGTTTAAATTCTGTGCAATGTACCCTTTTACGGGAAACCAAAACCACTTTTGAATCGATAAGGTCCAGTATTGGGAAACAACATCTTCTATTGCTGAAAATTCTTTAAGCTGGTGCACTTTCATTTCGTGTCACCCTTTGCCTTGTTCATTTTCGAGGACGAAAATTCTTTTTGAGGGGGGAATAGTTGTAAAACCCACATCTCCTTGACGTGATTGAATTACTAAAATACCCTCCATTTTGAAATTTTGAAGAATTGAGGACATTCACCAAACAAGCCCTAAATCAAAAACGGTTATCGTAAAACCACAAATGTGAACTTGTAACTTCAAGTAAATGTTATTTAAGCTACTACAACATTATAAGAACTCAAGAATACGAGATTTAGATTAAGAGATAAATATTGCACGTTACGTGACCTAACGGGTCCGAAAACCTCCAAAACTTGTACCTAACCTTGAATATATGTAACTATAACTATCCTAAGTAGAATTTAAAAGAAACAAATATGAAAACCTTGGCCCATAGGCCCCTTGGCCGGCCATATTGATGGGGGATGTGGAAATCCCTAAAATTTTGCTAATTTACCATTTTAAATGATCACCTTTCCCTTATCTCCCTATTACCCTAAAATAAAATAAAAAAAAAGTCTTCCCTTCTTCCTGGCTATCTATATACGCCACATTCTTCATTCCCAGACACTCTTCACATCAAAAATATTGCTTCTTGATCCTTGGTAAAAATTCGTACGTGTTCGTGAGACGATTCGGTGCACATTGGAGATTGTTTGGAGGCTCTTGAAGGCGTATTCTTGTCCCATTCGAAACCTATAACAATCCCATGAAGGGTTTGGTATTTTCTTGCATCCTTGATTAATTCCTTGAATTCCTTTCATCATGAATATCATTATACGCAAAGACCAAAAAGATACGAATTGATATATGTAATATACCTATAATCGACCCATATAAAATTTTATGAGAAAATTGTTAAAATTTGATTACCTTGATGATTTTTGATGTTTGATGATGATAACATGCTTATAATGATGATATGATATGAATTAGATAATTAGTTGGTTAATTATTGGATTAGAAGGGGTAAAGAAATTAGAGTTTATGTCTTTGTGATTTGGGACAGATTTGTTAGCTGAATACGTATGCATCATCAAATGAGTTTGGTAAATGGGTAGTTCATAATTTTTGTTTGTAAACTCAGTTTAAGGTCCAAATTAAGTGTTCCAATTTGTTTGGATGTGTTTGAGGTTGATTTGGTTGTTTTTTTGAATTCTATGTGATGATATGCCAAAACTGTGATTGCAGAAATTATTTTCAGTCGTGGTTTATGATTTTTCATCTCTAAAACAGAAGGAATTAGAAGCTCTCCTTTTACTGGAGTTATATTTGGGTTATGTGTGACCTTCTGGAATTTTTTTTGGATTTTTACAAGGTGTTTAAATAGTTATGTTAAGTGCAAACTTTCTGCATGTTTGTGCAGTAAATTTTCTGGGTAGGTCTGGGAAAACGATTTTTCATATGGGGCTACACTTAAAAATAAAATCTGCGAAAACTCATGTAGGCTCTCAAGACATATGTGCCTTTGTGAGAATTTTTGTGGTTTTTATTTTGCGGTTCTGATATGTTTGAAAAATTCGTTTAGTGGGCTAAATTCTGTTATAAAACCAGTCATTTTATATGCATGTGTCACATATATGTTTAATGTGTTATTTTGATGGTTTGGTGCCCTAATGCATGTTCCACTTGGAGTGTGTTCTTAAATGTTGGGTTGACTAAATGGAGTACATGCTTGGCCTAATTGGTAATTTTGTGATACTTGGTGGGCTTATGTGATTATTGGATTAACTATGTGGTTTATGTGTTAACTTGATAACTAGAAGGATTAAATTGTAAATATGGTAACTAGAAGGACTAAATATGTAAATATGATAAACGATGCATGTGTCGACTTAAATTAATCTTGAGGGGTTGTTTATGTCATCTTGTATAACTATGTGGCTTATGTGATTATTATTGTGATTAAGGGCTTAAATATGTAAATGAGATAATTAAGGGATTTAAATGGAAACTTGGTAAACTTGAGGGTGCGAAGTGTAATATTGGCTTATTTGACTTTCTTGACTTAAGTTGATGTATTATATGAGTATGTGATCATATGTGACTCCATAACTTGTGAAATTGACGCTTTTAACCCTAAAACATGTTCGGTGATTCTATGAAACCCTAATTTCACAAAACCTTTCCAAAACGGGATTCTTGATACTTATGAACATGAGAACTCGATAATATGATAATACCAACTTAAAAGAATACGTTAACATTCGGAAACTTGCCCAATAGGGAAATCTGCTAATTATGGAAACCTGCTATTTATGGAAACTTGCTATTTATGGAAACCTTCTAAATAAGGAAACTTACTAAAAATAGAAAGTCTTCTAAAATGCTCAAACTACTTAAATTAGGAAGTTACTAAATATGGAAAGTTCCCTAAAATAGAAAGTTGCTATTCTTGGAAAGTTGATAAAAATGGAAAGATAACTAAAAGAGGTAACTTACGCGAACCGGACTCTTTTTGATTCGTGTCCCTTCTCTTCTAGGTTCGGTGAAGTAGGAGTGATTCTTTTCTCTCGTTATTTATTAATCTTGCTTGTGCATTTGGACTAAGGTACAAATATTCTGACCTATCTACAGGTTTCTCGTACACTCTTGTCTTTCCTCTTTCTTGGATATCTTGAACCTTGCTATATTCCCTTGATTATTGAACCTTGCTATGACCCTTTTTAAACTGAACCTTGCTTGAAACTTATACTATGATTCTTGAACCTTGACATAATCTTGTCATGATACCCTTGTGACCTTAACCTTGAACCTTGGTGGGACTTGGATACTCTTGGGATATTATAACGGGAGGTGAAATCTCGTTTCTTAAAGTTATGACCTGGAAACGTTTATAGAAGAAGTTATCTTATCACTTCACTTAAGACTAATCTTCTAAATGGACTTGTATTATGAACCTTTTAAATAAATGGTGGGAACCTACTAAACTGATCCTTATTTTAAACTCTCATTACGACCCTTTTTATTTGAACTTTGGGACTTGGGAATTGGAATAATGAACCCTGTGGACGGGAACCTTGACTTTGGCCTTACCACCTTGACCCGTTGATACTACATCCTTGGCTGACCCCTTGATATGGAACTCTTGATATTGATTCTTGATATTGACCCCACTAATTGGTAATTTTGTGATACTTGGTGGGCTTAGGTGATTAATTGATTAACTATGTGGCTTATGTGATTATTATTGTGATTAAGGGCTTAAATATGTAAATGAGATAATTAAGGGATTTAAATGGAAACTTGGTAAACTTGAGGGTGCGAAGTGTAATATTGGCTTATTTGACTTTCTTGACTTAAGTTGATGTATTATATGAGTATGTGATCATATGTGACTCCATAACTTGTGAAATTGACGCTTCTAACCCTAAAACTTGTTCGGTGATTCTATGAAACCCTAATTTCACAAAACCTTTCCAAAACGGGATTCTTGATACTTATGAACATGAGAACTTGATAATATGATAATACCAACCTAAAAGAATATGTTAACATTCAGAAACTTGCCCAATAGGGAAATCTGCTAATTATGGAAACCTGCTATTTATGGAAACTTGCTATTTATGGAAACCTTCTAAATAAGGAAACTTACTAAAAATAGAAAGTCTTCTAAAATGCTCAAACTTCTTAAATTGGGAAGTTACTAAATATGGAAAGTTACCTAAAATAGAAAGTTGCTATTTTTGGAAAGTTGCTAAAAATGGAAAGATAACTAAAAGAGGTAACTTACGCGAACCGGACTCTTTTTGATTCGTGTCCCTTCTCTTCTAGGTTCGGTGAAGCAGGAGTGATTCTTTTCTCTCGTTATTTATTAATCTTGCTTGTGCATTTGGACTAAGGTACAAATATTCTGACCTATCTATAGGTTTCTCGTACACTCTTGTCTTTCCTCTTTCTTGGATATCTTGAACCTTGCTATATTCCCTTGATTATTGAACCTTGCTATGACCCTTTTTAAACTGAACCTTGCTTGAAACTTATACTATGATTCTTGAACCTTGACATAATCTTGTCATGATACCCTTGTGACCTTAACCTTGAACCTTGGTGGGACTTGGATACTCTTGGGATATTATAACGGGAGGGTAAATCTCTTTTCTTAAAGTTATGACCCGGAAACGTTTAAAGAAGAAGTTATCTTATCACTTCACTTAAGACTAATCTTCTAAATGGACTTGTAACCTTTTAAATAAATGGTGGGAACCTACTAAACTGATCCTTATTTTAAACTCTCATTACGACCCTTTTTATTTGAACTATGGGACTTGGGAATTGGAATAATGAACCCTGTGGACGGGAACCTTGACTTTGGCCTTACCACCTTGACCCGTTGATACTACATCCTTGGCTGACACCTTGATATGGAACTCTTGATATTGACCCCTTGACCTTGACACTTAATTTGAACCTTGACTTGAACCTTGACCTTGGCTGGACACTTGTACTTGATATTGGACCTTGACTACTTGACCCTTCAGTATTTTACCTAGGAGCTACTTGTTGTGGAGTAGCCACAACCATAGCATTGATGCACCAATGTTATGTACTCTAGTGGGGCTGGAGAGATGTCCCCCACCGTCCCTACTTGATTATCGACTACTGCTATGATTATGACTTGTTTACAGGGGCGTATGGATGCATCCTAGATTTGTCTTGTCTTGATACTTGCTTGGGCTACGGCCATCTTGATTATGATTTTGACTACAGTTATTATTACTTGGTGATTGGGCTTGCGTGCAATGTGACCCATCACTGCTTGGGAGTTGAGCACTCCATCTTGGGATACTTGACTTGATTCTTGCTTGTGCCTGGGGGTTAAATACTGAAGCCTTGCAACTTGGTAACTTTAACATTGAAGACCTGGTAATTCTTGATTATATACTTGACGACCCTTGACAGTGGTACTTGATATTAAACATTGATATTTAACCTTGATACTTGACCTTGATACTTGACTTTGATACTTGACTTTGATACTTGACCTTGATACTTGACCTTGATACTTGACCTTGATACTTGACATGGACGACCCTTTTTATACTTAACCTTGATGACCTCTTGATAAACCTCATGATTCCAGTTACGAATTCATCTTGTGTTCTCTTGTCTTGTTATTCTTCATTTCTTGTTATTTTCATATCTGTTCACTGAGCTTTGTAAGCTCAGCCGCATTTCTTTTCTCATGCGGCAGGTTTAGTAGGAAGCTGGGTTATGGACGAAGGTTTTGTTTTGGGCTTAGAAGACTTCACCCTATTAGACACTTGCTGGACTTAGAGATGCTTAGAAGTAGTCTTGTTTTGGGCTTATGTTTGTTGATGCCCTTTTGTATCTTGTACCTTGTCTTGTTTCCTTGTAATTCTTGTAAGTTTTGTCATTGTATTGTATCTCCGTTTCACTTGTGTTCTGACTTGACCCCATAATGTTACACTTTAGCCCTTGTTGGGTTGGGGTGTTACACCTTCCCTCTTTACTTCCTTGGATCACTATGATTCCCGAGTTAGTTTTCCCCTCCCCTCTTAGTAAAACCCGAACCATACACTTTAGGATTCCCATACTTGAGGTTAGAAGTAACTTTAGGACACCCCTAGAAAACATAAGCTTAAGTATAGAATACCTTAGATTATTAAGATAGGTTATCTAAGAAACCCTTGAGGAAATAGAAAAAGAAGAATTAGGAATCTTTAAGATTTATAGGTTAGAAACCAAATTAGAATCCCTACCCCGATAGATAGAAAAATTAGGAAGACATCCCTATAAGGTAGGATTTAGCCTAAGATAGGAATTTTACTTGATATTGAGGACATTAGAATAGACTAGATATAAGGAATTTTAGGAAAAACAAAGGATTAAATAGTAAACCTCCACCTTAAGCCTTTAAACCCCTAGTTTAGGATAGGCACATTAGCAAGCTTCTACCATATAGGCACATTAGCAAGCTTCTACCATATAGGAACAAACCATTTTTTAGGATATAGTTTGCCTAGACCTAGTAACCAACCTTTAGGATTTCCCACATAACTTTAAGTATTTAGAAACCCCTAGGAATATTACACCATTAGAATATCCCGAACCTACCCTAAGAATTTAAAACCCAGACTTAGAACTCGAGGTTATTAGCTATAACTAAAAATAAGATATTTGAGGATATTAGATTATGTCTTAGGATTTGACGTTTCTTAGGATACGCATTAGGAATTTCACTTAGAAGATACCATGGATACTACCCTAACTGGTTTCAAATACCTAGGAATAGTAATACTTATAATAATAGTGATACTAGTAATAATAGACAACTTAGGACAAAAGAGGAAACCCGAAACTTTGCCTAAGTAAACCCTTAGGAAAGAAACCACATAAACCTTCTCCCACTTTAGAAGCCTCTACTTCGATAGAACCAAACACATCACCCTTAGAAGTTTAGGACTAGTTAGGAAAACTAGAAGAACCTTAGGAGGAAAAAAAATCTTGGAGGAATCTAGTAAATCTAAAAATTCCATTAGGATACTATCTTTACAGGTATCCTATACTTTTACTCCACCGTTTAATCCTACTCTTCCGTTTAAACCCACTCATTCGTTATCTCTCACTCCTTCATACCTTCCTATATCATCCCTTGCCTTTCCTTTTTCCTCCCCACTCCTTCTTATTTTTTTCATCCATCCTTCCACTTTCCTTCCATCCTTTCATTCCTCCGTCATTTTTCACTCTATTTTTCGTACTCTATATTCTCTCCCTACCCTGTCCTACAATGTTCTAAGAATTAGAACTTGTACTTCTCGTCATATCGCAAGATTCTATTAGTTAGATCTTGTAAGAATATATATGTCGAACTTTAATCCTTATTATGTTCGACTATGATATTATACTGTCTCGCCTTGCAAAAGTTGCAAGAATGAGATTACGTCCATCACACTAGTCATAACATGGTATAGCTACCAGGTGACTAGTTGCTCAACAGAGAGGTTGTAGAACTGGTCACCATGACTAGAACTCGTTCCCACCATGACTAGAACCCGTTTCCACCATGACTAGAACTCATTTCTACCATGGCTAGAAGTTGTCTCTATCATGGCTACTACTTGTCTCCACCATGGCCTGAACTTGTCTTCACCATGGCTTGAACTTGTTTCCACATTGACTGGAACTTGTCTCCAAAACATTCTTGGACCACATTTCCTTAAATGTGGATCACTCTTCTGTTTTTCCGCCGATACTACTTAAGGACGATTTATAATGACTATTCTATTAAAATGAATTAGGACGCTCTTTCATTTTAAGAAGAAAGTTATAAATAGAATGGATCATGAATTTATAAGCTCTTGTTTACAAGAATTGGGACGCCATTACTTGTAAGTAATGAGATATAAACAAATGAGACCAAGTATCCGACACATGTACAAACATTTCCTACTCCGTTTGTACAACTCCTTTCCTTCCTCTTATCTTTCTCGACTCATTCTTTCCCCTACTCCTACGTTCATCAAAATCTCGGGACGAGATTTCTTCTAAGGGGGTAAGACTGTAACAACCCACAAAATCTCATCACTATCATTCCCATTACAAATACCTATAGTAGGTATTTCACAGGTAAATTTTTGCTTTTTATGTGCATTCATTACTTGCATGACTCTCTAGACCTGCCCACGTATCCACACAAGCCAAATAACTCAACACCCATATCCTATAAACCTCTGGTATGTCAAGCATAAGATCACAACAACAGCATAATAAGTAATCTACCAATCTAACACACTAAACATATCACAGAACCCTAATAAACCCTAATTAAGCCCTAATTAGACCTATGTTCTTCCTAAACCCTATATGCTTAACTGAACTAGTTTGAAAGTGTTCAAGGCTTAAGTATGAGTTACCTTAGGAACATTAGGATACCTTAGGACCCTTAGGCACTAGTACAACCCATTAGAGCTTAGGTACAAGTCCCTTAGGCACAAAACCATAACTAGGTTATAACTTCCCGAAAACTAGGTCAAACCTTCCCAAATCTTTCCCATAAGCTACCACCACTTAGTATAAGCCTCTTAGGATTTAGGATTAGTCACTAAACACTCTTAGGAACCTAATCTAGGCACCAAACCCTAGGATAAACCCTAAACTCTCACTAGACAAAACTAGGTTAAAAACTAAACCTAAACCCTTAAACCAAGTTACTATAGCACCTCTAAGCACCTCAAGCACCTCACACAAGTAGGTGCATCACCTACTTGTCACCAACTTGGCCGAACCGACTCCACGGCCTCATTTCCACCACACACCACCTTAAACCGCCTCTATACCGCCCCCTGCCTACTCACTAGCTCCTCCTAGTCACCACCTAGCTCTGCTTACTCACCCTTCCCCCCCTCGACATCTCCTTCTTCCTTTCTTGGTCGCTACTCCAAGCGTACCCTATAAATACCCCCCGTCCCCTCTCCATTTCATTCAATGGCTTTGGTGAGGTCGATGATGATATATCAATTTGATATTGTAATTGTAAGTTGGTGATGAATCGTTATTGTAATTTGATAGTAAAGGGGATAGGCAATCTGCTATTCAGAAACATTTAAGTTTCAACAAACGATTTGAGATTCAAGTCTCAAACTTAAACACGATGGTTTTTAACTCACAAAACACACACTTTCATTACTGAGGCAAGGCCTCTATTTATACAAGGAGGAGTAGGTGTAGTAGATACAACCTACGTCACTGATTACCTAATATTACATTATTGCATACTAATAATTTACATCTACCGACTAGGGATGGCCGACAGGCCTTACATTATTCTTTCTTACATTATTATTACAAGACAAACCTACATCACACCACACTAAAAGAAAAAGTAAAAATAATGCTTAGACAGCTGGCATATTATGCGCTCTTGAAAGATTCTTGTCTTTTTTGTCTTCATGTTGTCGACTTCTTTTTTCTGTTGACTTCTTTTTGTTTTGATTTTTTCATTGTTGCATTTGTGATGCTGTGCAGTATTCACATACGTGTCTTGATATGTGGAATAGTTTCTGACATAATGCTATCTTGAAATCTTCAGGGAGTATCGAGAGTGGCTCAGTAAACTTCTCGAATGGTTCTTCGAAATCTGCTAAGACTTTTAGTTGCTCATCATCGATTGTTCCTTTTGAGTACTTCGAATAAATCAACATATTGTTTTTGGAATAGTTGATTTTAATATCTGACTTCTGCCTTGTTCCTGTTCCTAGTTTTAATGATGCAAAAAATACTCCGGCAAGTGCATCTACCAAATTTTGGGAAGATGGTATTGCTGGCGGTAAATCGTCTCTTAGCTCGTACTTTGGTGGGTAAACGTCGTTGCTGACTCCCAACTCTGCTAATGTGATTGATGGTACTAAGAGCTTGTGATTGTTGTTGTCGAATACCGGATAACTTGAGTGTAGCTTAAAATACAATGGTCTATGGTGAGCGAATAAAGCATTGTATGTTTTGATAATGTTTTGTACCTGTATTGGAAATTCTTGAAATTCCCGTATGGTTGTTCCGTCTGTATAAATTGTATCTACTAATCCATGAACAAAATATTCATGTACGTCTGTTGGTGCTGCTCCTGGTAAAAATACTACTTTTGGTCCTATTGGTCTCTTGCTTGGGTAGAATGACTTGGTAGCTTGGACTTCGTCATAGTGTATAACACTATCCCAAAGCCTTTGAAATTTTTCTACACTTGGCTTCTTCATTTCTTCTCTTTCTCTTGTAGTAGGAATGCTTCTTATTAAATCGATTGGATTTATTCTGGGTGACTTTTCTTGTAATCTTTGATTTAGAGAAATAAATCTCCTTGATTTTTGGACTTCTTCTGTTGTAACCGTCTTGTATGATTCTTTGAGTGCTTGCTTTGCTTCTTCTTGTGATGTATAACTTTTGTGGCTAACACTTTTTCCAATTATGTGTGGACTAGCGAGTGCCCAATCGGAATAAATGCCTTTGAATGGTCCATTGAAAATAACGTACCATTTCTGCTTCCCAATGCTTGAATTTTGTACTATTTCTTCAACATCTTCTTCTATTTTTATGAACTCATTTTTCCTGGATGAAGGTGATTCTGATTCTTGGGTTTTTGATGGTCTTGATTTTATAGGTGTTGATGGTTTTGATGGTGAAGGTGTCGATTCTGAGGTTGATTCTGAAGTGGTTGTTTGGGTTAAATATTGTACTGTATTGGCTAGTTTCTCTTCTTCTTCTCTAGCAATGGTTAATTGTTTTTCTAGAGAGATGACTTGTTCTCTTTTTTGTTGTAAATGGTGTTGCGCTTGCTTTAGTATTCCTTCCATTCTCTTGTGAGGGTATCTGCAAAGGTGTTGTTGTTGCTTTTGATGTATTTTATATATGGGTGGAATTGGTGTAGTTGTAGTTGCCAACGGATTAATCGACCCCTACAATAGTCTTCTTGAAGTTTGTATCTCCAAAAACCTGTTACATATTTCGAATCTGTTCTTAACTCAAATCTTGTCTGCAACAGATCGATCTTCCATTTTTTGAGAGTTTTTAAACATGCGAGTGTCTCTTTTTCGTGAGTACTATACTTCTGTTCAGTCTCTGAAAATGTTCCAGAGATATACTTGCATAATTTAGATTTGTATTTTTCTGTTTTCAAAACAGATGTCTGCTCATTGCTTGATACTTGTAATGATGAATTTAATAATACTGAATCTGATTGAGGAATTTGACTTCCATCAATACTTAATACTTTAGATAGATTAGATTGAGGGATTGGAATTCCGTCAATATCTAATCCTAATAATTCTTTTCCATTCTGAATTGCCTTCATACATCCTGCCCAAGTGTCGTCGGATGCATCTGTTTCGACTATCAAAAAATCTTTTGTTTCTGGGTTATATAATTCTGGTAAACATTGTACATTTGTTTTAATATTTTGTACAAGTTGGGTATCGGATGGTGTCCATTCCCAACGAATTTTTTCAGAAATTTTCTTTTGTAAAGCTTTTCTTTCTTTTGCTAAATTTTTCAAAAATCCTTGTTCTGCTATATAATTCAAACATCCTAAAAATCTTTGAATTTGTTTTCTATCTTCTAATTTATCTGGAAAAAGTTTCAACTTTTCTTGTGTATTATTTGTTAGAGAGATAATTCCATTTTTTGCAATTTTTAAACCTAAATATTCTACCTCGTTTTGAAGCAGTTTAGACTTTTTTTGTGATAGAATCAAACCTTTTTCTTTTATTCTTTTTAAAACTGTCGATACTGCTTTTATATGATCTTGTTCGTCTCCTTTAGTAAAAACAATTATATCGTCAATGTATGCTAAACAAAAACTTTCTAATCCTTGTAGATTATTATCCATAAATCGTTGATAAATTGATGGTGCTTGTTTTAAACCAAAAGGTAGTACATTCCACTCATAATGTTTTTGTGGAGGACAAGAAAATGCCGTTAATGGTTTTGTAGACTCATCAAGTCTTAATTGCCAATATCCTGATTTAGCATCAAATGTACTAAAATGTGTATTTCCTTTTAATTTTTCTAAGATATAATCTTTTCTTGGTAATTTATAAGAATCTCCTATAGTTGCGTCATTCATTTTTTTGTAGTTTATGACCATTCGTCTTTTTCCTCTTTTAACTTCGTTGTTATTTTCGACATAAAATGCTGGTGCTGAATGGGGACTTGAACTTTCTCTTATTATTCCCTTGTTTAGTAATTGTTGACATTCTTCTTTGAATTCTTTTACGTCTTTAATACTATAAGGTATCCTATTGGGTATATTTATTTCTGCTAGTGGATCTTTTAATTTTATTGAGACTAACTGATTGTTGGTATTTATTTTATCTAGTGGATTTTCGCTGCATACTTCTTCTAATGCTCTTTCTATGTGCTCTTTTTTCATTGTTAATAGTATCTCCACTTGAAACTTTATGTCTCGTGCTAGCATTCTTACATATTCTATTTGTGTTACAATTGGTGTTGACACTAATTTTCCTGTTTCTTTATGTTTTATTATGACGGATTTGTCCGTTTGTGTGAATGGTTGGTATAATTTTAAGAAATTGTTTCCAATTATTAAATCTATACCTGAATCATGCATGTAGATGGTTGGTGTAATGAATTTTACTTTGTTAATATATATAGGAACCATTCTTGCTACATACCATATTTTATGTACTGATTTATCTGCTATAACTATTTTTGTTGGTTTCTTTAGCTTTTCCCAATTTTTTATTATTTTTCTTTTTCCAAAACATATCGATGCTCCGGTATCTACGTATGCAAATATTTTTCTATTTTCAATTGTTACTTCGATGAATGTTGCATTTGGATTATCCTTTGACTTTCTGCCTTTATTCATTTTTATTGTTTTTCTTTTATGGAAAACATTCTTATAAAATGATTTAGTTAATCGGTTTCATAATATGGTTCTCCAAAATAATCAAAATCATTATCATCGTAGTAATCATCTAATTCCTCTGACTCATTTTCATAATATTTTTCCATTCTTTTATTATAGTCTAAAAATTGTTTTTTCAATTCCTCTTCATTAGTTGCGTTTAAATTATATTCGTCTAAATATTCAACAATTCTCATTCTTGATATTATAAATGCTAATGGATTTTTTATTTCTTTTGGAAATGGTGGTATGAAAACAACTTTTAATGAATTAACTTCTTCGTATTCCCATATGTTTTCCCATGTAAGCTTAGTAGTGGCTAGACTAGTTCTTTTCTCATAATGCTCAAATAATATTTTAAAAACTAAATATGAATTATTGTCTTCAAACTCTAATTTTGACTCAAAACATTCCATCGTGCAAAGTGTCACTATGGATATAATGATTTTCTTTTGTATCTATTTGGATTTGTTTTTCCCATATCTTTCTTTGGAATCTTTTTCTAGTTTTGTTATTGTAATAGTTGAGTCCACTATTATCATTGCCTTTTATTTTGTTTGTTATGGCTATGTATAATTTTTCTAGCTCTTCTTTATTGTAATTATTTGGATGAATATATTCTAATTGATAAACACATGTTTCAGCGTTAATAATTCGTAATTCTTGCTTTAATATTTCTTCGAAATTTAATGAATCTGTTTTAATGTATTTTTGAGACATTTTTCACAAATTCTTTTCGTACTATGAAGTGCTTGTAATCTTTTCATAAGACGTTCTCTTTCAAAAGTATTTATTTCATTTTCTAATTCTATTTTAGTCTCTTGAATATGTATTCTAAAGTATTTGACTATTTTACTTTGCTCATTAATCGTTCTTTTAAGTTCTTGTTGATACATGCTCATTTTTAACAAATAATTAATTTTGACCTGACTATTCGTATAGTTCTCATATTTTCTTTTAAACTATTTTTTAATGTTTTAAAGTACCAATCTATATTAATATATTGAAAACCGATGTATATTATTTTCTTATTTCTTTTTATTTCTTTTTTGGCATTTTTTTATTTCTCGTAACATAGTTTTTCTTTGTGAATACAAAAATTTTAGGAAATGATTATGATATTGATTATAACTATTGTTCATTTGAATTTTTGTGTCGCTCATAATCTTAGACTTAATGATCGTAACATCTCTTTTGTTTCTTGTAATTCTTTTATTACTTCATTTTTTGTATTAGAGGATTCTCCATTTGTTACTGAAATTGGTCTTTCAATTTGTGGTATCCATACTGATTGTATATCAGATGTTGACTTTCTACTTCTTTCAATATATTTATGTTTTGAAAACATAGTTGGTGTTTCAAGACTAAGTAGTGGTTCAAAAAATTTATCAATATGAATTCTATCGTTTGTTTTAAATGTAATACTATGATGTGAGTTAGTGAGTGCATAGTTTATTTGATATGTTACATTGAAAGGGTGATTTCCTTTGTACATAAATGTTCTTCTTAATAATTCATATCTAATAGTAATACTTTTATTTATATCTTTATCTTTTAAACTTAATCCCATTTGAATATTAACATCAAATTTTATTTTACCTTTGGCTAAATTTCCTTTGCCTCTAGCAATAATACTTTCTTCTTTATCGATAATTCTGTCGTCTCTTAATTCTAATTCAATAGGTGTGTTACAACCCATAAATGTACTTTTTAATATTACTTGTATGGTTGATATATGAATATATGCTATTTTACTTCTATCTTTTTCATTCATTTGTTTTATACGATTGTTTATTTGTTGTTTATTAATTATAGGAATAATAATATCACCTTTTGTTTGTTCAATAGGAATTGGTTCTTCTCCAATAATTTTTCCAAAATATATTATATTTTTTTGTGAAAATAATTCTCTAAGTGACCTTGAATAATCAAAATTATGTTTTTCTGATAGAGTAAAATTTGATCTTCTAATAGCTGTTCTATTAATAATAGTATCTAACATAAATCCTGATTCATTTTCGTTTTCATGGATAATAGATATGTCTTCTTTACTTATTGTTGGTAAATTTGACATTTTAATGACTTTTAATTTCGTTAAAAATTTTAGATTATACCTGTGTCTTTACTTCTTTAATTCTTCTTGATGGCTGCTTGAACTTCTTTCATTTTCTTGAATGTTGACATGGTTCTTTCTTCTAATAATTCTTGACATAGATTCGTTACTCGCTCTGATAAAAGAATTTACACGCGGATGATGATTGTACCTGCAAATAACTCATGATGCATGAATGAATAAATTATTCTTAGTGGATTGTGTTGGAAAGTGCCATTTTGATTATGGTTATGCTTTGCTAGTGGATAATACTTTTGGAATGGCTTTGGTGAGGTCGATGATGATATATCAATTTGATATTGTAATTGTAAGTTGGTGATGAATCGTTATTGTAATTTGATAGTAAAGGGGATAGGCAATATGCTATTCATAAACAGTTAAGTTTCAACAGACGATTTGAGATTCAAGTCTCAAACTTAAACACGATGGTTTTTAACTCACAAAACACACACTTTCATTACTGAGGCAAGGCCTCTATTTATACAAGGAGGAGTAGGTGTAGTGGATACAACCTACGTCACTAAAATTTAATTCTTCTTGATGACTGCTTGTAATTCTTTCATTTTCTTGAATGTTGACATGGTTCTTTCTTCTAATAACTCTTGACGTAGATTCGTAACTTGCTCTGATACCAAAGTTTAAACGCGGAGAATAGTACCTGCAAATGATTCATGATGCATGAAAATTAATGATAGTGCTTGGTGATGGAAAGTGGAATCGTTGATAGTGGCATTTGCTTTTGATATTTGTCGTTGAATTCAATTGTAATTGTGATATGAACGATAGTGGATGATGATTGTTAGTGGCTTTCTTTTATAATTGATGATAGTGTAGGATAGATAGCAATCTGCTATTCAGAAACGAGTACCGTTTCAACAGATAGAGAGATTTTCAATCTCAAACAAACACGATGGTTTTCGACCTTTGCCAAAATAATTTGTACTAACTAAATAGATGCTAGCCGTGTGCATTTATTAGCGACTAATATTGTCAAAAGGGAAAATTCTACAAATAACCTATAGGGTACACTTGTACCACCCCTAGTGCCCCAAAATTGCAAAAATTCTCTAAATACCTCAAAGGGATCCGGTCGCCCTTGCTCCTTGACGGGTGTCATATAATTTTGCCAAGTGTCCCCTAAGTGGTACTAACTTGTGGCCACTTATAGTAGGTATGTTCTTGGGCGACTGAGTTCATATTTTTTGGGCGACTTGTCTTTTTTGTCTTTTTGTAAGAAAGTTGTTAACTACATTTTTGGTCCTTGTTGTTTGCTTGATACAGAGTATTTCATTTTTGATCCTTGTGGTTATTATTATTATTATTATTATTATTATTATTATTATTATTATACACAAATCTTAGAAATCATTTTGTAATATACTCCTTAAATATGAAATTCCTATAACTCAAGTCTTTTAACACAGAAATGCATTAGATGGTAACTTCCAACTCATAATCACCTATTTTTGCATTATATTTGATACTCCCTCCGTCCCATATTAAGTGTCCATTTTCATAATGCACAAAGTTTTAGGAGATTTCACTAATTAATCTCACCAATCAAATATTATTTTTATCCACTAAAGTCTCATCTTATTGGTTGAAATGTACAAGTGGACACTTAATTTGGGACATCGGACACTTAATATGAGACGAAGGGAGTAATTTAATGGTGACTTCCTCATGGTTGAGCAATTTCCAATGTCTACGTACTTATAAAGTTATAATAGCTGGGTGGTTTATGTGGTAACTTCCACAACTGCTGCTGCCCTCTTTAACCACCACATAAACCACCGGCCAACCACCACCACCGGACAACCACCCTTGCCGGATCTGGAGGTGGCCGGATTTGGTGTTTTTCTCCCAGCCGACGAACAAAGAAAAGGAGAAAGAGGGCAGCAGTTGATGTTGATGTGGGTGGTGGTGGTGGTCGGAGTCGGAGGTTTACCGGAGATGGGATCTGTGGATCTGTGATGTTTTGATGTTTTGTGTGGTGTCGATCTGTGGATCTAATATAAAAGATAAAAACACAAAAAGATTTTCCGTTTTCTTTTTTTAATAAGTACAACAATAAAATACATTGTCGAGAACCAAGACGGAATACATCCCAACTGGGGGTATGACCACTAATAAGTTCCCAAACTAAAGATCAAAACTTGCCTTTGTGTCACTTGCGTTTTGGAAAACTTTTAAACGATAAGCAAACTTTAAGAGGAGTCGAAACGGTATAGGGCGATCCAACGAACTTCGCCCTAGTGAGAGATCCATTCTTCTCTCCCGCTCCTTTGTGCGTTTGTCCTTAAAACTTAACCTTACGTTCTTGATTATTGGTTTAAGTTCCACTGTCTTTTAAGTTGGTCTTGTTTTAATTAAAGTGTTTTTTGTGGTGCATGCGCACTCGTTCATCTACGTCATCAAGTCCTTTACAATCGCTCAACAACATTCCAAGAAGGCGTAATCGTCGACGTGCCCATCCAATAGTCGAACCCGAAATTCGTACTATTCCTCCAAACATGGCCGATAATCGTACCATGTCCGAGCTTCTCCAAGCACCCACCGAGGGTTATGGAGAGGCCATCGTTGTTCCGGCAATCGTTGCCGATAATTTTGAACTCAAGACCGGGTTGCTACAATTAGTAACTTCGAGTCAATACTTCGGTTTTGAAAGGGACGATCCTCATTCTCACATTCGATGGTTCAACAAGATAACTTCCACCATCAAATACAAAAACGTCCCTTAAGAAGCTATCAAGCTTCTTCTTTTTCCTTTCTCTCTCGAGGGTACGACCCGGATTTGGCTTGAAAAACAACCCCCTCGTTCGATTGAGACATGGGAAGACCTCGTGTCGAAATTTGTGAATGAATTCTTTCCCCTGTCTAAAATGACAAGCTTAAAGAATGAAATTACAAAGTTTACTCAAAACTTTGATGAGTCTTTTAGCGAGGCGTGGGATCGTTTTAAAGATTTACTTCGCAAGTGTCCTCATCATGGTTTTTCCGAGTTGCACCAAATTGATACTTTCTACAATGGTTTGAACCAAACCGATCAAGATTCTTTGAACAATGCCGCCGGTGGTAATCTTTTGAATCGGAATCCTAAAGATGCTTTAGCGATCATTGAAAACAAGTTTAAGGTTCGTACTTCACGAAGCAAAGCCGTTGTTTCCCAAGTGAATGCAACCTCATCTAGATCATCTCCGGTGAGTAATTCTAGCACCGATGCTAAAATTGACAAACTCACGGAAGCTATCCAAGCATTGGTTCTTTCCAAAAAAAAGAAACTATCTTCTCCACAAACTTCTTCACCCGCTCAAGTCAAAGCGGTGGATGAAACTTGTGTCACTTGTGGTGGACCTCATGCATATTACAATTGTACTACCACCGATGGTAGTCAATTTGATGTTAAGGCCGTAGTCGGGTCTTACAACCAAGGAGGTAACCAATACCGTCCTCAAGTTGACCCGAACCATCGTGCTAGCAATCAAAATGGTCCACCCGGCTTTTCTCAACCCAATAATCCAAATCGATTCAATCAAAATCAACAACAAAGAAATCAAAATGTTCAAAATCAATTTCATGCCTCGATTAACCAATTTCCAAATCAAGGGGTGAATTTCAATCAAGGTTTTCAAGCTCATAATTACCAAGCTCCTAATGTTGCTTCAAGTGAACTTGCTAATTACATCAAAGCAAATGAGCTAACATGAGGGGTTTGCAAAACCAAATCACGACTTTGAAGAATGATTTTCAATCTTCGATGTCGAGACAAGGCAATGAGCTTAAAAATGAACTTCGAAACACTAATCACAAGATTGAACAATCTCAAAGCATGATTGAGAACATGTTTGCTAGTCTTATGAATCAAATGAATCAAGCCTCTACTTCGGGTACTCTTCCGGGAAATACCATTCCCAACCCGAAAGGTGAATTGAAAGCAATTACCACTCGTAGTGGTAAAGCTATTGATGGACCCTCGACTCCTACTCCTCCACCAATGAAGGAAGCGGAACGAGAACCCGGGGTTACAAAGGACAAGGTGCAATCCTCAAGCTCACGAAGTACCGCACACATCCAACCTTCGGTTGTCCCAACTTCAATTCTCGAATTTGTTGTACCTAAGAGCATTCCTAAGCCTTCAATTCCATATCCTTCAAGGCTTAATGATCAACAACTCCGTGACAAAACTAATAGTCAAATGAAGAAGTTTCTTGAGATATTTCAAAAGTTACACTTCGACATTAGTTTCGCGGATGCTCTTCTCTATATGTCCAAGTTTGCTTCCACTTTCAAGAGTCTTCTAAGTAACAAAGAGAAATTGTTTGAGCTCACTAACACTCGTTTGAATGAAAATTGTTCGGCGGTTCTTCTAAAGAAACTTCCTGAAAAGTTAGGAGACCCCGGGAAATTTCTCATTCCATGTGATTTCCAAAAGCTAGAAGAATGCTTCGCCTTGGCCGATCTTGGCGCTAGCATTAATCTCATGCCTTTCTCTATTTGGCAAAAGCTTTCACTTCCCGAGCTTACACCAACACGAATGACTCTAGAATTAGCAACCCGAACATTTACGGTTCCACGGGGTATTGCTGAAGATGTCTTTGTGAAGGTTTGCAAGTTCCATTTCCCTGCCGACTTCGTAGTCGTTGATTTCGATGCCGATCCTCGTGTTCCCCTTATTTTGGGAAGACCATTCTTGAAAACGGCTCGTGCATTAATCGATGTCTATGAAGGCGAGATGACTCTAAGAGTCGGCGATGAAAAATTGGTCATAAACATCGAAAACACTTCAAAANAACATTTACGGTTCCACGGGGTATTGCTGAAGATGTCTTTGTGAAGGTTTGCAAGTTCCATTTCCCTGCCGACTTCGTAGTCGTTGATTTCGATGCCGATCCTCGTGTTCCCCTTATTTTGGGAAGACCATTCTTGAAAACGGCTCGTGCATTAATCGATGTCTATGAAGGCGAGATGACTCTAAGAGTCGGCGATGAAAAATTGGTCATAAACATCGAAAACACTTCAAAAGATCTTCTCGACCTTGAATGAGAAGCAATTAACCAAATTGATGTCATCGATGTTACATGCTGTGAATACTTTCATGAAGTGTTAAATGTGCAAGGATCAATTGATTCTACCATTGATATCTCTTCTCCCTCTCTCACTCCATTTGAAGGAGGTGATTTCATCTTGGAAGAGATTGAAGCTTGTTTATCATGTGATTCTCGTGTTGATCATGATTCTATCAATCCCGAGGAAGACATACTTCTCCTTGAGAAGTTGCTCAATGATGATCCGTCATCACTTCCTCCAAAAGAACTTCATAACGAGGAGGTCAAATCTAATGAAAATTCTAATGATCCTCCCGAGGTCGAACTTAAGGACTTACCGCCTCATCTCGAGTACGCATTTTTAGAGGGTGACGATAAGTTACCCGTCATTATTGCTAAAGACTTGAATGAGGATGACAAAGCCGCTCTCATCAAAGTTTTAAAGTCACACAAGCGAGCCATTGCTTGGAAACTTTTCCACATCAAGGGTATTAACCAAGAATTTTGTATGCACAAGATTTTGATGGAGGATGACTTTAAACCGGCGGTTCAACAACAAAGAAGGGTGAATCCAAAAATTCATGAGGTTATCAAACAAGAAGTCATAAAACTTCTTGATGCCGGATTGATTTACCCTATCTCGGATAGTCCTTGGGTGAGCCCCATTCATTGTGTGCCCAAGAAGGGTGGTATCATGGTTGTTAAAAATGATGATAATGAGTTGATTCCTACTCGATTGGTAACGGGATGGCGTGTATGCATTGACTATCGAAAGTTAAATGACGCCACCCGTAAAGACCACTTTCCTCTACCTTTCATGGACCAAATGCTCGAAAGATTGGTGGGAAACGAATACTATTGTTTTCTTGACGGTTTTTCGGGTTACTTCCAAATTCCCATTGATCCGCAAGATCAAGAGAAAACAACTTTCACGTGCCCATACGGAACATTCGCCTATCGACACATGCCTTTTGGCTTGTGCAATACTCCGGGCACGTTTCAAAGATGCATGATGGCCATTTTTCACGACATGATCGAGAAAACAATGGAGGTCTTCACGGATGATTTTTTGGTCGTTGGGAATTCATTCGAATCATGTCTCACCAATTTAGACAAAATGCTTCAAAGATGTGAAGATACGAATCTTTGTCTAAATTGGGAGAAAAGCCATTTTATGGTTAAAGGGGCATTGTCCTTGGCCATAAAATTTCTAAGAGTGGGATTGAGGTCGATAGAGCTAAAATTGATGTCATTGCTAAACTACCTCCTCCCACAACTGTTAAAGGTGTTCAGAGTTTTCTTGGTCATGCCGGCTTCTATCGTAGATTCATTCAAGATTTTTCGAAAATAGCCCGGCCTATGACCCGACTTCTTGAAAAAGAAACTCCATTTGTCTTTTCCGATGAGTGCATCGAGGCTTTTCAAACTCTTAAGAAAAAGCTTACGGAAGCACCGATCTTAGTTGCCCCCGATTGGGACCTACCTTTTGAACTTATGTGCGATGCAAGCGATTTTGCCATAGGTGCGGTCTTGGGGCAACGAAAAACCAAGCATTTTCAGCCTATACATTATGCAAGTAAAACCTTGACCGAAGCTCAAGCTCATTACACCACAACGGAAAAAGAATTATTAGCCGTGGTGTATGCTTTCGAGAAGTTTCGGCCATATTTGATCTTGACTAAAACCATAGTGTATACGGATCACTCGGCTCTCAAATATCTCTTTGCTAAACAAGATGCAAAGCCGAGATTGCTCCGATGGGTTCTCCTCCTACAAGAATTTGATATCGTTATTCGTGATAAAAAAAGGGGCTGAGAACCTAGCTGCTGATCATCTTTCCCGACTAGAGAACCCTCATCAAAGTGTGCTTGAGAAAAAGGAAATAAANACCATAGTGTATACGGATCACTCGGCTCTCAAATATCTCTTTGCTAAACAAGATGCAAAGCCGAGATTGCTCCGATGGGTTCTCCTCCTACAAGAATTTGATATCGTTATTCGTGATAAAAAAAGGGGCTGAGAACCTAGCTGCTGATCATCTTTCCCGACTAGAGAACCCTCATCAAAGTGTGCTTGAGAAAAAGGAAATAAATGAAACGTTTCCTCTCGAGACACTTAACGTGGTTTCTTTTCGTGGTGATTCTAGTACCCCATGGTTTGCCGACTTTGCAAACTACCATGCGGGGAATTTCGTTGTTAAAGGGATGTCGTCCCACCAAAAGAACAAATTCTTCAAAGATGTGAAACATTACTTTGGGACAACCCCTATTTGTTCAAAGTCTGTGCGGATCAAGTCATTCGTCGGTGTATTCATGGCCAAGAAGCCATGGAAATTCTTAAAGCTTGTCATAATGGACCCACCGGGGGACATCATGGCCCGAATTACACCGCTAGGAAAGTATTTGACTCCGGTTTCTATTGGCCCACAATTTACAAAGACGCCCATGACTTAGTCAAATCTTGTGACTCTTGTCAACGTCACGGGAAAATTACACAACGGGATGAAATGCCACAAAATGTCATCCAAGTTTGTGAAATTTTTGACGTTTGGGGCATTGACTTTATGGGGCCGTTCCCGTCTTCACGAGGGAACAAGTACATACTCGTGGCCGTTGACTACTTGTCGAAATGGGTCGAAGCAAAAGCTCTCCCAACCAACGATGCCCGAGTTGTTGTGAAATTTTTAAAATCTCTCTTTGCTAGGTTTGGAGCTCCCCGTGCTATCATTAGTGATCGCGGTACTCACTTTTGCAATGACCAATTTGCAAAAGTCATGGTTAAGTACGGTGTCACTCACCGACTTACTACCGCGTATCACCCAAAAACAAGTGGGCAAGTGGAGGTTTCAAACCGTGGTTTAAAAAGAATTCTGGAAAGGACCGTAGGCGAAAATCGTGCCTCTTGGTCGGACAAGTTAGATGATGCACTATGGGCCTTTCGTACGGCTTACAAAATACCCATCGGGTGTACTCGATACAAGCTTGTGTACGGAAAGGCGTGTCATCTACCGATCGAGCTCGAGCACAAAGCTTTATTGGGCCTTGAAGCATGCCAACTTCGATCTTAAGTCCGCAGGTGATCACCGGAAAGTTCAACTCAATGAATTAAATGAACTTCGTGATCAAGCTTATGAGAACTCTTTAATCTACAAAGAGAAAACAAAGAAGATCCACGACTCCAAAATCAAGAACCGCGTTTTTAACGTTGGTGATCGAGTCCTTCTTTTTAACTCTCGATTGAAGATATTCTCAGGTAAACTTAAAACCCGTTGGACTGGACCATTCACCATTGCCAAAGTCTTTCCTTATGGTACCGTCGAGTTATCTCAAACCGACGGACCAAACTTCAAGGTCAACGGTCATAGGTTGAAGCATTACTTTGGAGGGGACATACCACCCATGGTTGTCCCGGATCTCCAAACTTTCCCCACGGACCAATGAATTCGGGGTCGAGTCAAGCTAGAGACTCGGTGAACAAAAACATTAGCACAACATGGGTTTTCACCCATGTTTTTGACTTCTTTCTATTTTCTAACACCTAAGTATGGGGGAGTTACCCCTGCTGTTGTNCTAAGCTTTTTACGTTTCAAAGTGTCGGCATAATAGCCGGTACTTTGAATATTGAGGGCAATATTCAATTCTAAGTGTGGGGGGGGGGGATTCTGGCGAATTTGATCACATGTGTACTTTCTAGTGCCCTAATACCCCCATTTTGGCCAAAATTTTAAATTTTTTTTTACTTAGTGGAAGTGCTTTGCACTAACACGACAAATGGTTATTAGTCCACCATGTCTAACCCACATAAGGACTGGCTAATCCAAGAGCAAACGGCTCTAGGTAAAGATATCTCAAATCCGTTTATTGCTGACAATTTGACAGTGAAGAGTTGGCTAGCCCACAAGGTTATGGCTTGTGGTAAAGGCAGTAGAAAACCATAATTGGTAATCAACTCACCAAGATGATAACTGTATTCTATCAAAGAGTTGGCTAGTCCAAAAGCAAACGGCTTTTGGTAAAGACAAATCAAATCCGTTAATAGCTGATGGTTTGCTAAAAATCATTTGGTATCAATGTACGTTGGCTAGTCCAAAAGCAAACGGCTTTTGGTAAAGACAAATCAAATCCGTTAATAGCTGATGGTTTGCTAAAAATCATTTGGTATCAATGTACCATAGTATCATACTAAAACATTGGCTACTCCAGAAGTAATGGCTATCTGGTAAAGAGACATCAAATCCATTAAATTTTCAAAAACGGGTGGTTCTTGGATTCTAGAATTCCTTTCATTACTTCACATGATCGGATTGCTAGGGACTAGCAATTGCTAAGTGTGGGGGATTTGATATGTGCATTTTTACACATATCTTTTACTCCATTCTACGAACCAAAACGACCAAAAACACCCAAAAATGACCAAATAATGTACAAATATCCTTGGAGTGTGTTTTTGCATGTTTCAGGTACAAAGGATTGAAAACAGACAAAAACGGAGCAAATATGCAGAAATGTCAAAATCAGTCCCTCAACTATCGGAAAATGGCAATAATGGTCCCCGGGAATTTTAATCTGAAGAAAAATGATAAAAGTGACCTTGGAAAATCAAGACTTGGCAAAATTAGTCCTTGAAGAATGTTTAGAGATTTGGCAGAAGTGGTCCCTGGGATTTTCAGATTTTACATGATTGGTCCTTGGGCTTGTGTTATTAATAAACCAAACAGACCCTTTGTTATTCTAATAACCCAACAAACCAACCCAAGTCTTAAACCCACTTGGCCCAATTCCTTTACAAAGCCCAAAACCCAACACCCGTTATTTATAAACCCAGCCCCCCAGGTCAAACGGTCAAACCTATACCCTTTCCCTCTTCCCCGTTTACCCAGTAGACACCCATACCCACCATAGCTTCTGTCACACTCCACCACCCTACTACTACCTCAAAAGCAATCCCCACTCCAATTCCCCATCCCACTACTTCCATTATACTCACAATCCCTACCTAACCACTCAATTGCCAAGCTGGCAATCCAAACTCCACAACCAAACTTTCCCGCCAAAAATGAATAGAGGGACATGATCATTTTTACTTTAATTGGACGAGTGGGATCATCTCAAAGAAGCACAAGGGTGAGTTTTGCACTGATATCTCTCACAAAAGAAGCACAAGAAAGGAGAATTGCCCTAGTCGACCACTAGTATAAATAGGAGTCTTGTTGTAAGCCATGAGCATCCAGTTTTCTCTTTATTATTTTAGTAATTTACTTTTAGTTCAGTATTGTAAACTTTTCCTGCAATTTAATTCAAGCATTTAACTTTCTTTCCATATTGTTCTTATTTCATTTGAAAATTGAATTTTGGCATAAAGCCATTGTTCCTACTTGATCACCATTATAATTGTTTCAAGAGTTTTTCTAAACTTCCTAAAGGGTATCTAAAAGCTTTCACAATTAGAAAATATAAAAAAAAATATATATATCAAAGAAAAATAAAAAATAAATAATTTTGAAGAAGACATGTTGCTGATACAGAAAGAAGAAGCATGGATTAGGTGTGGTTTAGAGCTCATGGGAGCATAGGTTTGTGACCTTGGTCCTGATTCTCATTTGCTCACTCACTTTGGATCAATTTGTAAGCAATTTATCCATTCTTAATGCATAATTTGGTATACTGAGTTATGATTGTTGTTTGTTGTTTATTCTGGTTCATTTATGCTTATTTAATCTTAGCATAAACTTGTATTTGAGTTTAGTGGCTTAGTTGTTTCATTTGCTTTATAAAATTTGCCATAACAGATTTTAAGGGGTGTTTGGATTTGAGTGATTAATTGAGCTCTTGTGACTTTCATTGGTTAAAAAGTGTTCAGATAGCACCCTTAGGGGTATATTAGAACAGTCAAAGCTTTAAAAGTGGTTGTCATTAGTTAAAAAGTAAAATTCATCTTTTAAATCTCTTAACTGTTAAGTGTTAGTAAATTAGGGTAGCATAATCTTTAGATTAGATATAAAACTTGTTAAGTGAGCTAAATTCAGTCTTGTTATAGGTTAGTTCAACATATTCAGTAACCTAGGATCAACCAAATCTCAAAATAGTCAACTTGGTTCATAAATTGGAAAAGTCAAATTTGCATTTTGTGAAAATTGGACAGAATTCTTAGGCCTTTCTAGGATTTAATCTTGCCTGAAATTGAATGAGATTTGTGGTTTTGAGATCCTTGGCAGCTTGTTTAACATAATCAAAAAGAAAATTTCAATTTGAGATCCATTTGACCCTTTGAATCTGTGTCCAACGATGCCCAATTGACCCACTAGCTCCCCTGACCCAGCAGACTTGAGTTTGGGTTGATTTTCAATCAACCATAACTTGGTCAGTTTTGGACCATTTGTTGTGATTTTTGTTGCTTTAGGATCCCCCTTAGGTAGTCTTTAGGATTGTGCTTTTAGTTTTCCCTAGAGTGCTTATTAAGTAGCTTATTTTGAGCCATATTTGGACCCCATTTGCTTCTGCTGCGGTTCATACTCAGTATAAGCTGAGCTTGTTTGATTTTTGCTTTACTGTTTGATCCTGCTTGTTTATCTGTTGTTGTTGTTAGTGTTTCCTAAGGTTGTTGTTGTTTATGTTTGTTATTTGTGCTTATTGGCTTATTTGGTTAAGGGTGTGTGGGCTTAATCTTTCAAAAAAGTCCATTTTATCTCAAAAACCTTCACTGTGGATCTTTTAAGCTTGCATAAGCTATTCAAAAGCTTTTCAGTAGAGTTTGCTTTTCAAAAGTTTGTTATATTGGTTGTTTGATCATTTTGCAAAAGAAATAATAATAATAATAATAATTTGGCGAAAGTGCAAAAAGCAAGGGTCGAACCTGGGACCTCTTGCTCATACACACAACACCACACACGTATACCATTTGCCCTAGGGTCTTTTTCAGGTTATAGTTTACAAATTTTATTTATATAGTAGTTTTAGTCAGTTAAGCTTATTTTTGCTTTTTAGCTTATTTCTGCTTATTCTTGAACTAGACGACCAACTTTTTATATTTTTTTTAAAAATTAGTTTTAGTTTGTAGAATTTATTAAAAAAGTTTCAGAATTTTTAGTTGTCTAGATTAATTATTAGGATTAAATTTAGTTGAATTAGTGTTTAATTCATAATAATTAGAATTTTTATCAAATTTTTAATTTTCTTTTTTTTCAAAATTTTCTTTTATCATATTGTACGTGTTAAAATTGTTTGCATACCCGTAGGACCTTTCGTGCTTAAAATTCACATTTTATTTTGCGCGTTGACATTTTTCTTTAATAAACGTTACGTTTTTAACTTAGCTTGCGTTTTAGGATTTCCCGTTTTCCCTATTATGTTTCCCGTAGTCTTTTAGGTAGATTTAAGTATTCCTTAGCATTCCTTGTTTATTATTCCCATTTAGGTTGCGTTTATTTCGATTTTTCGTTCGTTAATTAATTCCCGTAACTTTAACGTACCATAACACCAAATAAATCTCACAATCTATCATACAAGCATTTTAATCTCGATCCTTTCACGATATCTTCCATTCACACCTCGTTGGGACACGACCCGGGTAATCACTTGCCCGGTACCACATATATATATTGTATTCACGAGTTTTTGCAAGTCGGCCTTATCACAAAGGTTGATTAGTAAATTCCACTCACGACTGCTTTGTATTTGTTTGATATGTACATTCTGCACGAATCAAATTTTGGCGCCGCTCCCGGGGAGGTTGTGTTGCGACAATATCGTTAAGGTTTTAACGATTAGTGACTTGTAGATCCTTCGTCAAGAAGTTATCGCTTTCAAAAAAACTTATAAAACACAAAAATAGTTTCCTTTTGTTTCTATATATATATATATNCACATTTTATTTTGCGCGTTGACATTTTTCTTTAATAAACGTTACGTTTTTAACTTAGCTTGCGTTTTAGGATTTCCCGTTTTCCCTATTATGTTTCCCGTAGTCTTTTAGGTAGATTTAAGTATTCCTTAGCATTCCTTGTTTATTATTCCCATTTAGGTTGCGTTTATTTCGATTTTTCGTTCGTTAATTAATTCCCGTAACTTTAACGTACCATAACACCAAATAAATCTCGCAATCTATCATACAAGCATTTTAATCTCGATCCTTTCACGATATCTTCCATTCACACCTCGTTGGGACACGACCCGGGTAATCACTTGCCCGGTATCACATATATATATATTGTATTCACGAGTTTTTGCAAGTCGGCCTTATCACAAAGGTTGATTAGTAAATTCCACTCACGACTACTTTGTATTTGTTTGATATGTACATTCTGCACGAATCAACGTCGGTGTAAGTAGGTTTTCGCATATACACGTAACCATATATTTCTGTAATAGACTTAACAAAAATATTGAAGAGAATCACGGGAAGTTTTCTCACCCAATTGCAAATATTCATATAAGGTATCAGGATACAATATGTATGCAAGTTGACGAATTCCAGTACAATCAATATTTTTACAAAATAATTATATTGATTTATTACATCTTCAACTATGCTTGTAAATAGTTTCCAACTTATCTGGAACCTATTCGGAATGTACGTTCGTCATACATAGAGTTTTGCGAAAAGTACGCGGTCAGTAAACGATCATGAGCACCACAACGACCTCTATGTATGACGTTTCTTGTAATTTGTGACTTTTGACCTTTATTGTTCTTATAATACAACGTCGCACGTTTGATAAATTACTATTTACTTCTTCTTCTTCGTCGGAAAAAGTAAACAAGAACGACTTGGAATTCATTTGGGTAAAAGAAATTAGAAATAGTTATTATTAGATTGTTCGGATAATGAGAGAAAGATGATATTTGAATGTGAAAAAAAATGAAAGGGTCATGGGATATTTGTAGGTAAATATAATGATAAAAATTTAAATAGAATTGTTTTTTAAATTATAATCCCAACGGCCCAAATTTTTGACAGTTACCCCTCTTTTCTCTTTAGGTGAAGCACTTCACCGAACTCTCTCAAAATCCGTTTCTTTGCGCACCATCCAACCTCCTCCGTAATGGTGCTTCGTGCACCAACTAAGCCCTTCACTTCCTCTTCACCTTACGATTACACCCTGCTAAAAGAAACAACATTCGCTAACCCATCACTTATTCCACATGAACATCTCTTTTCATAAGGGCAGCTTTTCTTTTTTGGGGTAAAGGGGAGTAATCCTGCACCCTGGTAAATATATTAACCAAAACGTTTAAGTACAATGGATATGGGTGAAATCCCATATCTCAGCCCGTTACATAGGCATAAAGCTTACATAACAAGATACTTCCTGTTTTCTAAACAAGAAAACAAACCACTACTCAAATGATAACATAGGACATTACGAAATAAAATTACTTCCTAAGACCTTGAAGCTTGGTGCCATACATGGCATTAAAAGCATCCAAATTCCCTGGAAGATCATAAACCTAATTCATATAGTCATCGTAGTCATAGTCATCATAATCATCTTCAAACTCTTGGCCACCACCGAATAGATTAGCAGACTCATCAAATGGGTTGGCAACCACCTCATCTTCAGAATCAGAAACCACGATCTCTCCCACCTTAGAAAAAGGGTTAACTCTCTTAGTAGAAGAGGCGGGCGGAGTACAAGAATCATTAGTTTTAAGAGCCACAACCGACTCCTTCTCTTTCAAATCACTCACAAGGGGTTCTTGTGATGCAGCACCTGTCTTAGTAGACTTATCTTCATTAACTTCCATTGTACGACCAGAATCCACATCCTTGTTGGTGTCATTAGAAGGAATACCAAAAACATCCGTATCTTCCATATTAAGAGCATCAAACTGGTTAGATGTAGAAATCTTTGTTCCACTCGAACTAACCACATCAGAAGCATTCTTCTTAGTGACTTCCACTTTCTTAGGTTCAGGAGGAGTCTTTTTGGGTTGATATTGAAACTGCTTACCCACAACAGGTTTAGTAAACCCTCCTTAACCCGGAATAGTAGGACCACCTTGCTTTCCCTTCTTCTTGTTATTGACCATCTTGAAACCATCATTAACAGGCTTAGTAGGCTGAGCAGGAGGTACAACAACTTTAGGACATTCAATCAGAGTATGGCCAAAAATATTACATTTATCACAACGAGGTGGTTTCCACTCGTATTCAACCCGTATCTTCTCAATAGTCGAACCCGACCCATCAAGTAAAGGTATCTCAATAGTAAGGCTGTCCTTAAGCACCTCATCCGACTTCACTTCAATCATGCATCTAGCAAAACTACTACGGCCCCAAGATTCCTTGCACATTTGGCTAGTAAAAGCATCTAACCTTTTGGGCGTGCCTATCAATGTGGCAAGAAGACTAAGGCCATCATCAGAAAACATAGCAAGAGGAACATCATGGAATTTAACCCACACCGCGATGTTGGTCAAATCCTCTTTTAAGTAAGTTGGTGTTCAATGTCCATGGTTTAAGAATAATAGGTACATTTCTAATCAACCATGACCGTTTTCAAGAACTATCATAACACTTTCTTCGATTGAACTTAAAGAAAAAGAACCCCCTTTGCCTCATCATTTACTTCTTATACAAACTTAGCCCACGCATTGGTACAATAATAATCGACAACCAGAAAAGCAAGTCGTTGGCCAAGGGAATACCCATACAGAGTATTCTCAAAGCTATTGTTCACCTCTTCAACCACTTTCATAGGTACAGAAAGATCCACACGGTTTGATTTCTTGCTACACTCCAGCCTACGAAAGTTAGACATGTATTTCTTAGGTTCACTAGAAGTAACACCAGCATACGATGTAGAAGGTTGTTTCAAAGCATCCACACCAACCTTCTCAATACCAACAGCCCCATGTGCATTCGTATCAACCTTATCAGAACTATGAGACTTGTTAGAAGCCTCATGTGGACCATTCGGATCATTAACTAAAGGATCAAGTGAAACCGGCTTCACTTGATTATTCTTGTCCACAATCGTAGATAAATCAATATCTCCATCATCGACACTCCACTCAGTAATAATAGGACCAGGCGATGCAAGTATAGGCTGAGTAGAATTAGGATTAACATCCTTAGGCTTCTTATGTTTCCTCATAGTCACCTTCGACAAATCAACAGTAGTATTTAGTTTCTCTTTTACACCTTTTCCACTCCCTCTCCCTTTAGGACTCAAAAAACTCTTCTCCATCATCAAAGCATATGCATAACCCTAACAAGAATCCAAACGTACCAAAAGTTCTAAGCCAACAAAAGAATTGATCACAATATGCAACAATTAATAGATCACAATAAGGACAAATTAATAGAAAAATAGATCACAATTAATGCAACAATTCCCTAAGCGATTTTAATGAGGAGAATGAATTAAATAATAATTCGATCGAAAACACAAACGAAGTTGAAACCAAAGCGAACAAATTAAATAGAATGAATTAAATAGTCAATTATAGCAAGCCTAACTGACATCAATTAATACTCAGTCATCATGAATTGACGAATTAAATAAAACTCTAATAGCAAATCGTCATAATCGCTTTTGGTTGGGAGAGGTTTCTGCTTCATAAGGGCAGCTTTTCAAAAGGCACTTATTATGAAATATAAAAGAAACAGCCCTGGCTGTCTTTACTTATAGATGGTACAAACGATATATATGTAATTATTCATTTTGGAAGATAAATATGAAATTCTCCCTTGCTTTATATCGCTTATACATGATATTTGGAGATACTAAGGCTGCCCACTAAGGGCCGTGTAAATTCGGTCGTTTGGTTTGGTGACCGATTTCGAAATCGGTTGTCACGTTAGTGGAGAATTCGGTCGAGTGATTTCCGGTGGCCATGTTTTGTGAATTCGGTTGCTTTGGCGACCGAATGTTTTCTACTCAATCTTCCATTTTTTTTTACTATACATTTTCATACAAACTACAAAAATACTTAACACTTAAACACAAACTTAATATTAATACTTAAACATTTAAATACAAATTAAACCTAAAACACGAACTACAACAAACATTAAACATAAACTACGTATCGTGTTTTATGTTATGTATTTTCGTATCGTGTTTTATGTTCGTATCGTTTCGTCTATGTAATGTTTCCGTTTTATTAATAAAATTTGTGTTTGTGTTAAAAATGGTTTTTTTTTATTTAAAAAAAATTAATAATAATGATGATGCAATATGGGTCACGATTGTGGGGAGAGAGGTGAAAATGGGTTGAAGAGAGAGAAAGCTGAGGTGGCAGCCGGAATGATGATGCAATATAGGTCACGTTAGTGTCCAGCTTAACCCTTATTCTTTTAGTTAGGTTTCACTTGAAACTATATTAGACAAACCTAAAAACATACTGTATTTATCATGTCCATATATCGGGGCAGAATGATGATAAAAGTTAAATTCTAAAAAGTTGCTTTAAGGCATGCGTGCTTGTGCATTTATGTTGAGAATACGACTCCCATCAATCCATCATGGTCTATTTATTCACCCACAACTTCTTCTTTTTTGGAAATTTTTAAATACATTGACACTTTGAAATTCTATTTCATTTAAAATTAACTTTTCATCATTGAACTTTCTACGAATTTTAAGCCTGAAGCAAGATGGGTATCTTATGAAAATGGTTTTCAAACCAGGAAACAAATTCGTATACCAAAGCCCTAAACCGTAAACCATGTAGTGGGGACATGACGTAAAGTGGAGGTCATCAATATTTGTCTTTTCATGATTCATCTATGGTATCACATTTTTATTTTTCATATCTTAATATATGTTGACGAGGAACATGATAAAATCGATTTCTTTTAATATAATTGAAAGGCTTTAAATTTTAGAGCAATTTCATTTACATCATTGCAAAATTTTAATATTATATCAATATTCTTTAATCATAACTAAATCGATATCCTTTCAAAATTTTATAATACTTAATTAAAGTATAATTAAGGGCAAATAGCATAAAAATGTACTTAACTTATACTCAATTTCAATTTAATGTACTCTACTTTTTTTTTTTTTTTTTTTTTTTTTTTTTTTTTTTTTTTTTTTTTTTTTTTTTTTT
>LBNU01018821.1:94642-151504 GCA_014162995.1 Artemisia annua
AAAAAAAAAAAAAAGTAGATGTGAGTGAGGGAAGGAGACAAACAACGGCGTTGAAGAGAGTGGATTTGCCGACATTAGGAAGGCCGACTATTCCGGCTTTGAGGCTCATACTTATCTTTCCGCTACTAGTTGAATAACAACGCCGCCTAACTGAAAGAAGAGTGGTTTGCTGGTGGAAGCAAATGGAAGAGATTCTGCTGCTGCTACTGGTGGTTAAGAATGAGGATTTGAATGCTTCTACTATCCGCGTCGCCATTTCTACTAATTCCTTTGATTAAAAAAAAAAGAAAAAAAAAAGAGGTTTATCTATCTTTGGATGTACAAAATATGAGGAGGGAGGGAGGGAGAGAGGATGCAAGAAAAACAATTACCTTTTTTCTTTTTCTCAAAATATATAAATACTTTTTTTTTTTCTTTTTAATCATATATATTTATATCCATAATTTAAATGGCATCATCATGTTGATGACACTAGGGGTGAGCAAACGGACCGGATAGACTGCACCGACCGACAAAACCGACCGGACCGGACCGACCACATTCGGTCCGGTCCTCGGTCTAGGTTTTTTGGCTAATTCGGTCTTCGGTCCGGTCCGGACCGACCAAAAAACAAAAAAACTTGCCAAATCTTGCCTATTTGGACCGGACCAACCGAAGACCGGACCGGACCGCATTCGGTCTCGGTCTCGGTCCGGGTTTTTACCTTAATTCGGTCTTCGGTCTTGTCGGTCCGGTCCCGGACCGATGCTCACCCTTAGATGACACTAAAAAAGTTCGTATTTTCAACCGATAAACCACTGCCACTTCGGGCACAATAGTAGTCTCTAAATCATTTCACTAATTAAAATGATACATACTATTTAACGAATAAATTGATAAGAATTCAAAATGTGTAAATTAATTCTTTTTTCATCATCTAGAGTATATATATCAAGCTCGGATTGTTTAAAAATGATAAAGCTCGGCTACTTTTGACTTGACTTTTAGCTCTTACCATAGTTGATCAAATTTATATGTTATTTTATTTTAAGATAGTGAAGGTCAGATATTCAGATTGAATATCGGTTTAGAGATCAATGTTGCAAATTAGGCAATGAGTCGAATCCAAGTCAACACCACAAGAGTATATGGTCAATCTCGAAAGTGGAATCTTGAAACATTGTCAAACCTTGAAATCATAGTTGTCAAAATCACGATCCTACGATCCTACACACAAAAAACGATCAGGATCTTAACAAGATCGTAATTCGAGTAGGATCGTATCAGGATCGTAGGATCGCACGTGGGATCGTGGGATCGGATCGTAGGATCGTAGGATCGTCGGGTTATTTATTTTTTTGTTTTTCTAATTTTTTTTTCTATATTAACTTATTAAGCATAAGTCCATGTCTTAAAGCCCAATGACTAAAAATTCTTCATGAAAGCTATTATTTTGATGTTGTTAATTGGCTGTCTTTTGCAAGATTAATGAGTGACATATTATTATGCTTTTAAGGACTATTTAGAAATATTTTACATGTGTCTTTTTAGGTTTCATGATTTATAACATGTGAGAACCTTGTTATCGAAGTAAACCATATGGATACTTGGTCCAATTTTGTTCATAATTTATTTTATGTTTCATATAAAAGCATGGATTATATGTTAGAAATTTTCAGTAATATTATGAGAATATCCTAATTTAATTTATTTGATTATCAACAAAAAAATACTGTGTTGCCCACTATTATAAAATTAGTGGCTTCATTTTCAGATACAATCCATTTATCTTTTTGCACAATCTATATATTGTAATAAAAAAAGTCATAGAATCACATACCAATAAATTAACACTATATTTTTGCATTAATCTAAATGTTATTACAAAAACCAATTAGATAGTCATTAACTCAAGCAAAGTAGTTGCTTGATGCCCTTTCGGCAACCGGCCTATAGACTCAGGTAAAACACCCTTTTGTAAGTTTATAAAATAGTTAGTCCTCTCTTCAGCAGCGTCACTTAGTCTACTAGATGTCGGCCAAGAAAAGTAAGCAGCGTTGCTCTCTGAGTGTTGTCCACCAGACGTATATGGTTGAAGAGTTGCTTGATTAAACGAAGGAAGATTATTGTTATTAGACTGACTATAACAAGTCTTTTCCAAATCCAATGCTGATTCCTCTGATGGTGTCGAACCAGAAGAACGAACTCTTCGTGTCGGATCCATATGCTAAATAACTTGTTCTTAGCTCAAAAGCTGTATCAAAAATCAACACCAAATGGGCAAAATCATAATATAACATATGGAAATGAGCTAAAAATAGAAAATTTAGAAATAAAAATCCAAACTTTAACTTAAAAAAGCAAAAATGTATTAAATTGACAATATTTCTTTGCATATGATCTGGACCACTATAAACCATTTATGATTCAAAAGCTCAAACTTTCTGGCTTATTTTTAAACTTACGCGCTGGTATAAGCTTATCATGATAGGATTATAAGAAGATTACATAAGCTGATAAAAGTTTCAAAGTAAGCCAGAAAAATTGTGCTTATGATATATAAGCTGAAATGAGATAAGCCCAAAAAAAAGCTTAAAACACCCCTTTAGACTAATACCCTAACCAGTTTCACCTATGCAATTCTCTAAAGCAGAGCAAAAATCAAAACTTTTTAAATTTTTTTGAAAAAAATCAAACATGGAAATTGTATAATCTTTAGCAAATAAAGCATATAATATAAAAATTATGGAAATGATACAAATTAAACAGAGAGTGATCAAGGAGAGCTTACAGTGAGTGAGTGATTGGGGTTGAGATAATATGATCAGGGAGGGCCAGTTGTTAAAGTTGTAATCTTTTTTATAAAATCTTTTTAATGATTATATGACTATGCACAAATACATACATACATAACATGATATATAATACTTATATTATATACTGATCAACATGATGTATATACATGAGTGAGTGGGAGTGTTGTAGTGTTTCATGGCATTAGTATTTTATATGATATGATCTGGGCTTAGCTTTTATGTTTTGAATATTTGATGATTTGGTTTGGTTTGGTACTTTATTGGGTGTTGGGCCAAATGGGTGGAAATCAAATAAATACATTTGACCAATCACCAATAATATTTATTTGTCAGCCTTTTAAACTATTTGCTCTTACTTTATGTTTTTAGTTGTGTCTTGTGCATTGAATTGATGTTCTTTTTAAGGTAAATTTAATGTTATTTCACTTTTATCAACAACAACATAATGGTGTAGTAGTACAGTAACTTTTAACTGCCAAAATATACTACTATGTTACTATGTCTTGTTATTTTCATAGTAGATGACTTCTTCTATCTTAATTGAATGTCTATCATTTTATATCAGTTTGTTTTATAGATCAAACATTTTTATACTGTATGCAATTATGCATTAATTGGACATTAAATTTGCGACAGAGGGATATCACTGGTTTCATGCTTCGTACCTGGACACTTTGACTCATAAGTATCTTTGTAAAATGTTAATTATCATTCAATTGACAAACATAACCGTTTGACGTAATCTACATTATGATACTTGAAAGGGAATTGATTTGCACACTTTGATTTTTGATTGGGACACTCTAATGAATGAATCAGATAGTTGTACACTATTTAGATCATGCTTTAATTACTTGTACATGGAGTATGCAAATAAAAAAGTGGAGTGTACAAATCACCTCCCTACTTGAAATGCCATAATCAAAATACGCCGGGCACTCAGTGATCTATGGATACAAATAATGTAATTCAAAATCCTTACGAATGCAAATGGTACTATATCCTAGGAATTTCAATGTGAAGACAAAGATAACCATCGAAAATGAAAGCAGTGATAACTAAACAGTATATGTATCTTGTCATGTTATTCTCTTTCCGATCACAAACAAAGAATGATCAATAACAATGAATTGTCTTAGATTGAATTAATCAGGAAAAAAAAAAAAAAAAGTGTTGTATGGCATATGTTCTAAGTTTTAACTTAGAGAGTTGATAAAGTAAAATATCGAAAATAATATTCTTTAAAGGTTTAAATCGGCAGGAAACGCCGACCATGTGCATCTTTTGGTGCGTCATGCAATAAGCTGTCCCAGTGACCTTGTAGTTAGGAGTTGAGATTGAATCCAAAATCCATTTCTCTAAAAGTCTTTCTTAACTAGCAAACTATACGTTACGGTATACCATAGGGGCAATGCATCGATGGTTAGTAAATAATTCTATAACATACAATGACACAAAATATCAAAATCACAATCATAGGATCACACGATTATGCTTTAGAAAAATGCATAGGATCATCGAAGCGAGATTGTAACTGGTGTAGCAATCATATGATCGAAGGTGAGATTACCGATAATTGCCCACATTTCAAACTCGTGTGTTTTCAAAACTTCCCTATGTATTGCAATATTTCTATTACTATGCTATTTGAATGTATAAATCATAAATTCTAATCTATATTAGTTCGTTTTGCATATCAAATATTATGTAGGTATTAATTAGAAAGATTTTACGATCCTGTTTTGATCATATAAAAACTGTTCAGTGAAGGCGAAAACGACCAAAATTCTATCAAAGGATTAAAAGCAAACTATACTAAATACAAGGAGAATAAATAGGAGTATATCATAATCCATATGCAGAATTAAACAAGAATCAAAATGAATATTGCATGGAATTAATCATCCATCTCAAATCAATTCTTAAGATAGATACATCTTCACAATTAAACCTAAATCTCAAAAAAAATATAACTGAATTGAACCCGAAAGTCAAATACTACTACCATGTTCATATTATTAGTATGTACGTCGATCACGATAAGTAGAGACCAGTTAGCTCATCCAACGAATCCAAATCAAGATTACTCACATCAGAATTCTCAAGCATCCACAAAAGATGATCGAACAAAACAACTTCACAATTAATAACATAAACCTCGTTATCACCAGTTGTTTTTTCGACTAAAGCATCAACAAGTGGATGACTTAAATACTTTGAACTAATCACATATCGTTTCCTTGTGCTTCCAACATAAACTGTTTCTTGAGGCTCTTCACCGCTGTCGTATATTACAACCGTGCTACTATTCCACATTATTCCACCACGTGACGAGCCATCATTTTCGCGTTCCTTGGTTGATTTGGATCTTAGATTCGTGTACGAAGAAGTCCGGACTAGCTGCCTTGATAACGTCTTGCATTTTCGCAACATTGTATTGATATTTTTCTTCATTTTTTTTTAATAAAATGTTGGTGAAGAGAATTAGGTTAAGATGGTGATATGATATATGACTTCATATATACTCATCACGTAGGAATAAAGGGTGGAATGTGAAAATATGAACATGGAGGTGGGTGTGATGTGGATATTTTAAGTAGATGAGGGTCCCATTTGTATTAGTTAAATCATATTCTTTGATAATTACATTCTATCTTATGTTAATAAACTATTAAATCAATAAACCTTGGTTAGATATGAATTTCTCATTTAAATTTGTTTGTTAATGAATAAGTAAATCACATATAGTCACTATTTAATTTATATTGTTAAACCATCAATGTGGTCCATGTCTTAATTTACAAACCATTTAAAGTGCAAAACAAATGTTAAAGGTTCATATTGTAACATGCTATATATGATATATTTTCCTTCAATAAGTGACATCTATTATTGGCTTTAGATTTCAGTGTGCACGTAATATTTAATGTTTTATATGTTAAATTAGTAACTTTCAAAATAATTTTGAAAGAAGAAAAATGAATGATAACTAAGCACGATTTGATATTTTTACTTTTCAAAATGAGAAGATAATGTTGGAAACGTAATGAATTTGAACTCTCATGCATACAGGACTAATGATAAATGCTCGATTATTAAACAAATGAAGGTTATAATGAGGAAAATGATAGAATCGCTTTCTTTTCTTTATTTCATGTCACTATATATTTGTAAATCCACTTAAACCCATAATCACCTTGTTAGGATAATCTCACATCACATAAATACCGCTAATTAACTATGAGCCTTTGACAAAATACCGCGCCAAATGCCGCATAAGTGTGTTTAGTGAATTGTTTAAGGTTTGATGTATTAATTGCTATGAACATTTGTTTTTTCACAAATCGCAATAGTATATTCAGATGAGGGGCATGAAGTACTTCAATCAAATCATGAATTTCAATCTGAGATATAAAAAGTTGGTATACACCAAATAACAAGTTTAGGCCTATGGGAAACAAACAATTCCAGTGTATTGCCTTTGTGAGACATGGGAATATAAAGAGAGATTTATGTTTCATTTCTCTTTTCTTATTTTAACAATTTTATGAGTCATTTCTACCAACCATAAGTTTGTATCATGTACACATACATTGTATAATTTTGACTCATATATATGACGATACACAATAGTAATTATTGTACTTACTAACAAGTTGCATGCATTATAGTTTCACTGCATCTTTTAAATATCAAAATGAAGTTTATACCAGAACAGATAGAAATGAACTGTCACATGAAGGTCCTCAATTATTAGGAAAAATATTGTCTAGTAGATTTCATATTAATTCTTCTATTCACCTCCCTTTTAACATTTTCACCTCATTCTCCCAAACCCCCCATGGTACCTCAAAGCCAAAGTTTAATAATAAGTGCATTAATAAGTTGTGCCAAAAAATCACTGATATGAATCAATCTAGAAGATAAAATGCATTTTAAATGGTTTAAAAGAAAAGACACTATACCACGATTATTAAAAGTGTTCGTTCAACGGGTTCAGCTGATCACACTGCTTGCTGCAAGCGATATGGACACCAGCGTGACGGTTTTATTTTTGTTTGTTGGTTTAAGTACCCTAAAAATAATGGTTTTTAGGTTGGTAGCTAAACATGTTTGAAGAAAATTAGAAAAAGTATGGAAATATGGTATGATCAAAGTAGTATGAGGTAAGTTTGGAAAAGTATGGTTGAATTAATGAAAGTATGAATGGGATATAGTGAAAGTATTCAGATATGTTTTGTTTCCTCTGCATGAAGGGGTTTTGGAAACAGGTTTAACAGCATGTAAATGTCTAATGCTGTTAATTAGTTCTTTGCAGGCCATTATAAAGTGAGATACCTTGTACCTTGGAGTTCTAACTAGTAAGACTGTACCTATGTTATCCTCATCTCTTACTCAGTTGGCCTTGGGGGGGACTGAGCAGGAATGTTTGGCTATGACTAGGAGGTCTATCTAGTATGAATGTACCATAATGAAGGGTCTCATTTTATGAAGGGTAAATGGCTTGGGTGGCCTATGTATGATGAGTGGAATAGCGAGGAGTGAAAGATGAACCTGCTTGGTCCACTCAATACATAGGCAAAGGAGGTAATGGATGGTCATCATGGAGGGTGTGTGTTCCCAAGCATCTGAAGCCTTCCATTGAGAGGGAAATGTAGGGTGTTTTGGTAGAGCCCCCCATGGATGGGATATGGGTCCTAGTGATGCCTTTATCCTTTTCTACCTTGTCTACTGTGGTGGCAGGTTGAGTGGCTGGGGAGAAAGGATTAAAGGAAATGTAGCTAGATGGGAGGTGCTATAATAAGGTGAGTTAAGGAGATGAATGGAAAGTATGAAATCTTTGAGCAGAAGTGAAGTCTGGATGCTCTGTTTTGCTCTGTTATAGTATATCAGACTTAGTTGTTGTTTTGTCTGATAACAAATGTAATAGGTTGCTGGTATTTGTTGACTTTGTATCTGTAAGATAGAATAGTCAGGAGTATTGAAAGATTTGGGCCTGTCCAAATCGTTACTATATTCTTATGATGTACATCACTTTTGAGAAGTTAATATAAATATTCACCTTGCAACAAAAAAAAGAAAATTAGAAAAAGTGCAATTATTTAGTTGGTATAGTATAGTACTGTAATAGCAATAATATACCAGCATTCATTCAATTGCAGGTTTATGACCATTTGTTTGTGTCCATATCCGGGAAACAACGGCTGCCACATATTTGACCTAAAACCACTGTCCTATAGCAATAATACCATCACAAACAAACAATACCCCAATGCTTTCTTCGCTCCGCTTTGGATCACTCGAGAAAAGTTATGTTTATCTCATCCAACAGTTATAAACAATAATGAAGCAACTGCATTTCACGCGTTCAGGTAATGTAATAATGAAATTACGCGTTGAAGATCTTTATATCATGATATGACAAAGATAACAAATCCATGTTTGACCGGTAACATTCAAAATAAATTTTGTTATGGACCAGAGTCAAGGACCCTTGGACCGCGAAGTACAGGATACTGTCAGTAAGTGTCCCAAAAAGTCTACAGATATTAACATCACCCCATCCCCCACTCGACCCTACCGGGAGTGGAGAACAAGCATCAAATGATACTATCAAATCACTAGTATAAACTTTTAAAAGAATATGCAAGTTAATGCAGGCTTGACTCTTTTACGCCAAAAAGCTCTTAATAGCGAATTAGATGATTGTCGTAGGTAGATGTTGCATAACATCAGTACTAAATAGCTTCTAAGACACCATGTGTTGGATTGAAAGCAATAGCAATACCCACTCAATCAAAATTGGAATAATTGCAACAAACCACTACCCACAGTTTTTAATAGATTGATACCATCAACAACCTCAATCTACTTGTATCAAAACTTTAAATCAACATGTTCCTTGTCTACAAAGGAATACCTCCTTAATTCCTTAACAAATAATCTATTTATAATTAAAAAATGAATAAGCGTATTAAATATTTTATATCTGTATGGTGAAGAAATGTGAAGTAAAACCATGAAACGTGATAATAACTTCTTGTCTCATCTACGAGAAGCTTACCTCAAGGAAAAATGTATGTTCGATCACTTCACAGCTTGGCTGTGCGATTAGAAGTAATCAAACATTAAAGCGGAACAACATAACATCACCCTCTTGAACAATATACTCTTTTCCCTCGGACCTCAACTGCATAAAGTTATATATAAGAAAATGCATTAATTAAGATTACATGAACACCGGCAAAACAGCTTTGGGTTGAAACAGGTCATTTTTCCGTACGGGTTAAAATGAGTTGGGTTGACCAGTAAACACTTTAGCCATTCTTTTAAATTATATACATGCTATTAATTCCTTAATTATGACTAAAAAAATTATGATGATACTACAAATCTTCCAATAAATGGGATTAGGAGGTTAAATGCATTAAAATTAGACTCAGGGCAGCTTTTCTTCAGCCCAGTTGACCTGTTCCCCTTTAGCCAAACAGCTTTGGGTTGAAACAGGTCATTTTTCAGTACGGGTTGAAATGATTTGGGTTGACACGCTCACGCAAACACCTTGGCCATTTTTTAAAACAAAATATGTTACTAATTCGTTAAGTGATTGAGAAAACAATATTAATACATTAATACTATCAATCTTCGAATAAATGCGATTTTAGGAGTTTATATGCATTAAAACTAGACTTGTGGTGGCTTTTCTTCAACCCGTTCCCCATTAGCTTTTTTTTTTTTTTTTTTTTTTTTTTTTTTTAATTTCCTATACACTTAAAATCTAGTGTGAGTCAGTCCCTTGTAACAAAGAGTTCTTATTCAGTCTCTAGCAAAGGGTCTTTATTGACTGGATTAAAGAAATTTTGCTGGTATAAGCTCGATTATGATTTAAGCATATAGGTAAATACATCAAACAAGTGCAAAAGCTTCTAACCACATCCCTTACATGCAATTTTGGCTGCTAAAAGCAATGACACAGTAATCTAAATTAGGGAATCAACTTACAAGTCCTTTCTCCCTCGCAGCTGACAGTGAACCAGCAGCAACAAAATCGTTATAAGCCACCTGGTAATAATTATAAAGAAAGACATAATTATCTTACACTAACTACCATTGATACAAAATAACAGAACACTCAAAATTTGGAAGGCACTCAGATTGTTTTCCAGCAAACTCACTGTTTCTGCTCGAATGAAACCTTTCTCAAAGTCAGAATGGATAACTCCGGCAGCTTGGGGTGCAGTCATTCCTGACACATCAAATGGTAATGACATTAGTTACTTTATGTGGCATGTTACTATAATACCAATGTAACTAAGTATATATGAAATCTCAATCTTATGCTACTGAAATTCCCGCATTCCCTTAACATGGAAAAAACATAAAAGAGAGTCCACCAATCTTTTACCGTACAACAACAAAATATCCATGAAACAGGTAATTAACATGGCTAAATTTACATCAACGATGAATGTAAATCCTTAGTCATAAAGTAAAACACATTTCAGTCAAACATAACTTCGTATACATAAAGTGACTCAAACCTGCATGTATGGTCCATGCTTTAGTTTCCTGTAAAAAGAACGAAAATACTTTAATATGTAAAATATACACAAATCACAGGCTAAGAAAAACGTTTCAGTTTTCCTCACCTTTTCTCCAGAAGTGAAGTATGTACGTAAGCCAAGAAGGTTATATGTCGCCCTAATAAGATTTCCAAGTCCGCTCTCATCTACGCCAAGAGACGTCAAAAATTCTGCTCTTTCTTCTGTTGGGAGTTCTGTTAGCTCTGACTCCACCTGCAAATAGAAAACTACTTAATTGCATCTAGAAAACACTTTTCAAGACTGGAATTGGATCTATCTAATGAAATCAACCACTCCATTATATATGAAAGAAAATGGGGCGGGGTCATAATGAAGTTTACATCTCAAAAAACTTCAAAAGTTATGATGAATTTTTATTAAATATTTTATTTTGGCTATATCAAATACCTGTGCAGAGACAGTTACAATGCCAGACTGTAACTGAGAAGCGAGTTCCATGACGTTTTTGACATGAGGATTACTTTCAGGAGTAGCCAAATCAGATTCCGCAACATTTGCCACATAAATCACAGGCTTCATTGTAAGTAGACAGAGATGCTGTATAGACTCTTTTTCAAAATCTGTTAAAGCCACTGATCTTGCTGGTTTTCCATCCATTAGTGCTTGCAGTATTTTCTCAAGGGCCGACTTTTCTGCCTCCTCCTGAAAATTCATCAAAATTATCACACAATATCAAACCATGTACTGAGAAGAATGATAATCAATAGATGTACAGGGCTATAAAACAACTTTTCACCTTAGCTTTGACTTGTGAATTACTCGCTTTGCTCTTTTTGAGTTTCTCTATTCTTTTCTCAATCTGCATTTCTTGTACGATAGTCAGTTCAGTTCCATCAGTTCATCTTATCTTATTATAACTATAAAATGCTATAACTATATCATGTTTGTCGTAATATAAAATGCTACAAAATGTAATAAAGAGATTTGTGTTAGTATACCTGGTCTAAATCAGAGAATGCTAGCTCTAAGTTGATCACATCAATATCTGATTTGGGATCAACTTGCCCATTCACATGAACAATGTCATTATCCTCAAAACAACGTACAACCTGATATAAGAGCAACCATAAGTTTCAAAACACTGAATGTAATGATTGCAGAGTAAATTTTACATGTCGAAGAACATAACAGATTATGGACACACAGAATCGACTCATCAGATAATCACTGAAATAGAAAAGAGAAGTGTAGAATGTCTAATAGTAACCAGTAAGAGCACACTGACATATACAATACAACACCACAAAAATTGAACATCTATATAAAGAATTAAGGATCATGCCGTCCTATTGCTATAAGGACTTTGAGTCCAGTCATTCACAAACTTATTAACACTATTCACTGACATGACATTGTTCTAAAATTAAACAACTAGACTCAATAATCATAAAACATTGTCGTTTTCACAAAGAACGATCTCCTAGGGCAAAGATGGATCACAGGCATTTCATGTTTAACACAAACAAGATGTTTTCCAATGAACTATGAGCCACTTGAGAGGTAAATATGATCAAACCTGAAGTATGGAGTCGACTTCACGTATGTGTGATAAAAACTTATTACCCAAACCCTGTGACAAAATTTGATAAAGCATTGCATTAACAACCGAAAATATTAACGAAATGACAAATTTAAGAATACGGATAGAAAGTAAGAGGATATAAACCTCTCCTTGACTGGCTCCCTTGACAAGGCCAGCAATATCAACGAATTCAATAGATGCTGGAACTGACTTTTGAGATTTGCTGAGATTAGAGAGGACTTGAAGACGTGGATCAGGAACAGCAACAATTCCGACATTCGGTTCAATTGTACAAAATGGAAAGTTAGCCGCCTGAGCTTTCCCATTCTCAACCTATAAACAATAGATTTTACATTTATGATAAATGTAGCAAAAACCATAACCACAAATGATAAATGTAGCAAAATTTATGTAACACGTGTCAGTTAGAAGAGTAACAGTCCACGGTCGATTTTACATTTTAGCAACCATGTTAATTTGGAGATATCTAAATAACGAAGGTAGTTGTAATTTTGTTTAAATGACAAAGTGATACTAGTATTGGACTTTGTTTGTATATAGAAATGATAAATGTATGCCTACTTTTGTGACTAAATGTAGGAATATTGTGGCGTGAGAATGGTTATAATCTTGGATATCAATCTCGTGTAATTACTTTCAGATTAAAGTATTTTCGACCCTATACGCCTCGGGTTCACGAAATCCTTGATCGGATAAGACAGACCGGCAAACGAATTCTAAGGCACGAGAAATCAATCAAAACCGTTAAGAGTATCATTTGATGGTATATACTCTGTAAATGAGACCAGAAATGTGATTATAACTTATAACCACCAACCGAAATTCGGCCCCCATGTCTTTGCCGTGGCAGTATCAAGCTAACTATAACAATTGTGCACCTTAAGTAAAATATAATCACCTAAAAATAGCTGATAACACCAAATCCAAGTACGTGGCACCAGTTTATTGGTTTGTGGAGAAGCGCTGCACACAACCAATAGAATGCTGCTACACGCGCTTAAGTATATAAATTAGGTATACTTTTAGGTCTCCCAATGATTTCATTTCTCATTTGTATTTATTTTATTATTATGTCTTATACATGTTATGTGAGTGTGAGGACTGAGGAGTATATTTTAGTGGAGAGAGAATAAGTTGATGTGGCGCTGAGTTGGCGGAAACTATAACAAACAATAATAATAATAATAATAATAATAAGTAATACCAATTCAATAAAATAGTGGATTTAAAAAAAAAAAAAAAAAAAACTAGATGTGAGGGAGAGGAAGGAGACATACAACGGCGTTGAGGAGAGTGGATTGCCGACATTAAGGAGTCCGACTATTCCGGCTTTTGAGCGCATACTTATCTTTGCACTATTTGAGTAACAACGCCGCGCGCCTAACTGAAAGAAAGTGGTTTTGAGGAAGCAAATGGAAGAGATTATGCTGCTGCTACTGGTGGTTAAGAATGAGGATTTGAAATGCTTCTACTATCGCGTCGCATTTCTATTTCCTTTGAGAAAAAAGGAAATAAAAAAGGTTTTATCTATCTTTGGATGACAAAATATGAGAGGGAGGGAGGGAGAGGATGGAGGAAAAACAAGAACCTTTTCCTTTCTTTCTCAGAATATATAATTTTTTTTTTTTTTTTTTTTTCTAATAAGTCCGTAATTCAGTGTTCTAAAAGGCGCGCCAATGCGCAAGGCGTGGCCTCGGTGCCACGAAATGGACTAAGGCGTGAGGTCTAGACGTCGTGGGAAAAGGCGTGGAATAAGGCGCGGAAAGGCTTGCAAAGGCGCGCCTTTTTGGTAAGGCGTGGCGCCATTTTTAGAAGCATTTAGGGGATTTATGGATTTAGGCTTTAATTTCAAGTATTTGGGTTATTTCTTTCTTGGGCCTCGTAATTCGAAAACTTAATTCCTACTTGAGCCTCGTATTTGGGTCTGGCTATTTGGGATTTGGCCTTTAGTATTTGAAATTGCTCTTATAAAATTATAAATACATAAATTTATAAATATTTTGTTGCCGCCTTAAGCACGCCTTGAAAAACGCCAAGGCTTCGCAAAAGCGCGTAAGGCTTGAGGCACCACGCCTCACGCCTTTTAGAACATTGCCGTAATTTAAATGGCATCATCGTGTTGATGACAGCAAAAAAAAAAAAAAAAGGTCATATTTTCAACCGATAAACCACTGCCACTTCGGGCACGTAGTCTCTAAATCATTTCCCTAATTAAAATGGTACATACTATTTAATGAATAAATTGATAAGAATTCAAAATGTGCAAATCAATTCTTTTTTCATCATCTAGAGTATGTATATCAAGCTCGGATTGTTTAAAACTCATAAACCTCGGCTAGTTTTGACTTTTAACTCTTACCATAGTTGATCAAACATATATGTTATTTCATTTTAAGATAGTGAAAGTCACATATTGAGATTGAATCTCGGTTTAGAGATCAATGTTGCAAATTAGGCAATGAGTCGAGTCCAAGTCAACACCACAAGAGTACATGGTCAATCTTGAAAATGGAATCTTGAAACATTGTCAAACCTTGAAATGGCTTTTAGACAAATTGGTAATACGGCGGAATTTTGGGATTTTGGAAAAATAAACTCAAATTGGCAATACGCTGGACAATTAACAATAAACTCAATTTTGTAAAGTATTCATCTTACGTGTGATAATACGCTCGACATATAATACGAAACGATTTGTAACACATTGATAGACAATGCCAATTTCGATTTCAATATCAAATCATTCAAGGCGGGAAAAAGGGAAAATTCAAATTTAACATTGCCTATTGCCTATATAAACACACTCTATTTCCATAGCAAATCATTCATGCAAGAAATCATTTCACTAAAAGAAATAATGAAAATGCAAAATGAAAAGAATGTTGATGATGACCTTCAGGTAAGAAATTGATTTACGTAGTATTTTTTATATGATCTATCAAATGTGCATTGACACAACTTGTTTGTTTTTATACCATCTTCATCCCCTTCCTCCACATCCTATTCCTGTTTTTAATCCTAATCTGATTAATCGGAATTGAGATGAAGTCATTGTCATATTAAGTGATGACGAAGATGAGGAAGAAGAAGAAACGAGTCAACTTATCAATCTTGATCGAAAACGAGTTCATTGTTTAGTTGATCAAAGTGAGAGTGATGAATAATAAATTTAATGTTTTTGGTTTTTGTTAAAAGTAAAACATCTTGTTTTACAATAAATCTTTTATATAATAAAAGAATTACATTATTTCGGAGTATTTTTGTAAAATCCTTCTCATTGAAAAAAAAATAGACTAATAGGAGAGCTTGATTTTGCCACGTAGGCGAAATCAAGCAATATGATTGGTCAATAGAAAGTCAAAATTAAATTGATTTTGGTCAAACTTAATAAATTTGGTGGAGAAATTTGGTTAAGAAAAAAAATACATAAAAATATAGGTGTCAAATTTATGAAAACAAAAACTTAAAAAAAGAGGAAGTAATTAATAAAACTTTAGTGGTTGAATTTTAAATAAATTATATGGAGCTAAGTGTAAAATTACAAGTTTCCATGTTTTTTAATAACTTTAGAAAAAACACAAATAACCCCTTACACTTTATACCCTTTATACTTTATAATATTAACTTTGTTTAAAATTACATGAGTATTAGTATTAGTTTTTAGACTTTCATCAATTAGAATATTTTTTTAAATAAGGACTCATGTTATTCTATTTAAAGGTTTAATTTATGCGTACACGGGTTTGAATATTAAATACGGCTAAATTATTAGTAACGGAAATATATATATCAAATGGTAAGCACGAGTTACTGTGATATGAAAATAAATATACGCTATTCTACATATAACAACGACCATGAAATTGGTATTTAAAATTTATATATGAATATCCATAAAAACATTTTAAATACTTTACGGAGCATATTTTTAACTTCATTAACGCTCATTAGTGCTACTAAATTCGCACATTTTGTAAAACATGATATCAATAGTTAAAGTTAAACAATAACATCAACATCAACCTCAGCATGTCTGTCAGTTATAAATGTTATACAAAGCTAATTTACTCATTTTGACAAGTGATATGCTCTATTAGGCCGCACCTTCTATTTTTTTATTACTTTAGCGGAAAGTGTATTGTGCGCGTTGTTAAGTCCAAAAGAAATGAAGGGAAAAAAAGTGTACGTTTTGTGCCAATATTTTGAGTATTAGCTGATTGATGTTTTTTTCAGGATGTTTTATATACCAGTTGATCCTTATGCGTTGTTTATTCGAACTTGACACATTAACAGACTGGGAATACAAGTTCATCACCAGTATGCTAAAGTAGGAACCATAAAAAACCCCGAAACTACACCTGATGCATCAACTACGGATTTACTTTAAAGGTTACTTAGAACATATATTTGATATAATAATTTGTTTATATGGTATATGTGTTTATTGAATTTTAAAATCAAGTTGTCTCTTGAATTTTCGTATACTTAAACGGCTAACTCACATAATCCCAAGTTAACGTTATATAAATGCCTTTGTCTTAGGCATTGATATGTGTTGCATTAACCTTATTCCTAAGTTGTAACAAAAAAACAAATCTCACAAGTATTTGACGAGTTAATTGCTTTTGAATTTTTTGTAATATTGAATAATGATGATCTAGAAAGAGATGTAACTAATATGTCTCATTCACTTGAAAATCTGCTGCGATAAGAATGAGCCGGTTTACTAAAGTAGGACTTGCTTAAGTTATTGGAGTTTGGGACTGTTATTTTCTACTAATTATATTAAGTTTTTAAAGGGTTTTGAGACCGTCTTAATAGTTAGATTTAGTGCTGATTAGGATTGTTTTAATGGCTGTCTTAATAGTTATTCAAGGTGTTTGGGACTGTTTTTAATAGCTGAATTGATGGGTGCTTGAAACTGCCTTGATAGCTGAATTCAAGGGTGTTTGAGACTATTTTAATTGCAAATTTTAGGGGTGCTTGGAACTGTAATAATAGCCGAATACAGGGGTGTTCCGACTATTTTTAATAGGCATTGTTATTGCAAAATAAATTTGACTTATACTAAATTAATAGATGTAAAGTTCAAAACATTATAAGACAATATATTTGATATTAAATACATGATAAAAATTTTATATCAAAACCCCGTGCGTGCACGGGTATTATAACTAGTTTAATCTTGTGTGCCATTTACTTTCGTGTATGGTATGCCATGCCGGATTTGGCTTGCGTTGAAATCACAAATATGGATTCTTATTATTTCATAATTTGAATATTTCATTCTTTAAAAAATAACAATGTAAATGTAGAGATGAGATCAATATAAATCTCATATTTGCCATAGAACCAATCATAGCAATTCATTTTTTACTTTTCCCCTTTTTTTTTAAACAAAATATCTTGCAAACGATAAATCGTCAAGCTAAAAAAAAAAGAAAAACATCGCGACGAGAATTAAATCATCTTTTTATAGATATGCATTGTTATATACTTTCGACGAACTTTTTTTAAAAAAAATTTCCGCCCAGAAAAATCATATATGATTTGTACAAATCATATATGATTCGTTAAAATCGGAAAATTTGAAGAAAAAAAAAGTTCGTCGAAAGTATATAACAATGCATGTCTATAGAAAAATAATTTAATTCTCGTCGCGATGGTATTTTTTTTATAGCTTGATAAATTTACGGCTTGCGAGATATTTAAGTTTTAAAAAAATGGTAGAAGTTTATTTTTTTTATTTTGATAAAAAAATGAGTGGCTAAGATTATAAAGAACTTTTGGCTGTAAATGTGTGCCATTTATAGGGATGGCAAAAAAACCCGAACCCGACGGGGAAACCCGAAACCCGAACTTTTTGGGGCGGGGCGGAGTGGGCTTATCGGGTTTTGGGGCGGGTTTCGGGGCATTAACGGGGATTCTTATCGGGTTTGGGGCGGGGACGGGGCGCACCATCCCCGCCCCGAAATATATTTATACATATACATATATGCATATACATAAAAAATTGTATTAGTATTTACGTACTAAAAATATACTTCTCTAACTTTTGTTAGTTTTCATCTTTGNTTTACTGCTTTCATAAAATATAAAAATACAAAAAGAATCTTCCTCCACCCTTAGACCTAGATTAGAGTAGCCTTTAGCCTAACGAACACTATTCCCTGTGAGAGAACGATCAATCCCCCGGTACTTGCCACTACACTATACTACATCGGTCAGGTACACTGCCTGGTGGGGATTGCAAGCTTCTCGAGATCCCTCGAGAGGTAAAACGTAGTGCGTGTTGCAATCCACGCGCATCAGTAAACTAAACCATTAAAGGTAACCCGAACACATACATGTCATAACACGTTAAAACTCAAATGAGCGATAGCCATCATGCATATTAGTGCTAATTTTGTTGTTGTTTTTGATACGGAGTACAAGTTAGTTCACACATAAAAAAATTTCTTAAACTTTGAATACACACAGTTAAGTAACACATGTCTCAAGCAGTTTGTGTTAAACTTACTTATTTTATTTCTCGATCATAAAAGTGTTAACATTTAAAGAAAACTACCAAAAGCTACACAATTCCTATTCAATTACAATATTCGACACAAATATATTCATTTACGAAAAGCTACACATCGAGCAAACTAAGGTGGCGAGGAGGGTGTTTCTCGCTATGTGTATTGTCTTCTAGCAAAAATGAAATGGACGAATAAATAGAGATGAGCAAGGGTGGAGAGCAAAGTGTTGCTTGCCTACTTGGTTGTCTTTTAGCACCCGCTCCTTTGACATTCTCTAGTTAAGTTTCAAACATTATTGTTAAGCTGCTACAACTTTGTTGTATATCATGTGCATGTGTGCACATGCTGTTTTGTCGAGTGCATGGCATTTTCTATTGATTATAATTCTACTGAATAAATTTGGGATAATTTGATTCGTAAATTAAAAACCAAAATTTCTGTAATCTACATATCTTTAGAATAATTTGCATCTCTTTTCAAATGTGGCATTGCATTCATTACCTATATGTATTAAAGCGGTTGAGGCACAATAAAAAAAGGTTTTTTTTAGGGCCTGATATTGGGTTCTCCTTCAGCCCATTTTGGCCTCTTTAGTCTTGCCTTGACCAAGTTTTTGACCCATCACAATTCTAATTTTGTTCATGTTTAAGCTTAAGGGCAAACCCAATAAACAAGCTAGAGTTAATTACGAATTTCATCTCCTCCCTAATTAAAACTAAACTTTTTGTCCAACAAAGTAACAAGTGATGATTAAGGGGAAAAAAAAAATCCTAAAAACATGTTTGGCTAAAACATAAGTTTCGGTGACAAGCCAAATCAGCCCGACTCGAACAACCATCCTCACTTCAGGTATTTATGGAATCGTTGGATGGGGGATCAGATCGTCGGTGGTGGCGGCAGTGGAGAGTGGTGGCGCGTGGCGGCGATTCGAGGGTGGTGGTGGCGAGTGAATGGTACGGATGAAGTCGGGACGACTCGATCTATCGTTTGGTGAAATAAAAAAATATTTTGACGGAAAAGTTTTCCGGTTGCCGGAATCTGCTGGTGTCGCCGGAAGTTGGCCGGCGGTGGGTGGTGGCCGGAGGGCGGTGGGTGTAGAGAGAGAAAGAAGAGAGAAGTGTGTGTGTTTTATTTGTTAAAAACGAATGGTTAAATAAATAAGAGGGTTTTTATACTTTGAGGGAGGGACTAGAATGAAAATTAAAAAGTGAGGGGGTTGAAATGAAATATAGGGGCGGAGGGGTACTTCTGTCAAACTGGCTAAACTTTACGTCAAAACGGTTCGGGCCTCATTCGACATAGCAAACGGAGTCGAAAAATTATGAAACTTGCGCCGTTGTTCACGAAATACACTTTCCAACGAAATCAAGTATAAATTGACATAACTTTTCGGAACTCAATTTATTTCGATATATTTGGCAAACGCGATGGGATTCGAGTTTTCTAGTATGTGCCGGCTCGATAAGGGAATAACGCTCACGTTAAACAAGATACAATCTAAAAAAAACAAGTTATTAATGCCCTTTCGCCCGGATGTCGATTACCACAGAAGTGCCAAAAAAAGAAGTCATAATAAGCCCCGCCGCAACGCGGCGGGCAATGAATCCCTTGTTTCATATTAGTGGAACATAAATAATAATAATAATAAACATTAGTACATTAAGTGTAGTCGTGATTTTTTAAACGAAGCTCGACCATTATTTGAACTACTGTCAAGGTTTAATCTCATTTTATACACCTTAAATAAAACTGGTTAGTAAATTATGCAACTTCTTTATTGTTGGAGACTTTGTTCATGGTTCAAGACACATTTAATAAAAAGTTTGGCCAAATATTATAATCAAGACACATTTAATAGAAAGTTAGACAAGTTATAACAAAGTCAAAATCTTACTCCTCCTCTATTGATTTATACCAGCCGAGTACCCGTGCATAGCAACGGGAATTCTTAGCGGCAGACAATTAACGATGTGATATTGTGGTAAGTGTTTCGTATAACGTTCAAAATAGAACGTGAAAAGATCAAAATGTAATTGCAAACGGTTGTAACATGCGATAATTCAACTTTAGCGAAAATTCTTAACATGTATCAAACATATGAAAACATCTAGTGAAACTTAAAATAAATATCACATCAATTATGAGATGATAAATATGCACGTTACTCGTCGCGTAAAACTTCTTGGTACACGACATTTGAGGTATAGACTCCTCCTTGACCGAACTCTTTGACTGGCTTCACTAATACCTTTGTAGTTCTACGTGATATCCCTCTAGACAAAGCAACAGAATGCTGGTCATGAGAGAAAACAGAGTCAGGCAAATGGACACCCACATTTGAAATTGTTTGGCTCTGAGCTTTATTGATAATCATCGTAAAGCTAAGGCGCACATGGAATTGTATTCTCTTTAGCTAGAAAAGAAACATGTCTTATTCAGATTGAGCAAGAGGAATTCTTGACGAAAGCACTCTAACTCCAGTTTAATGTCCGACAGCAATCTCATCATTAATGAAATTAGGATCAAAACGTTTACATATCAATATCGTGTCATTACACACCCGTACTAAATGGGATCAAAATTAATTAGAGAACCCGACGCTCAAGTATACANAGGTTTAAACTTTTGGTCTTTATCCTAAAACAAGTATGGCGGCGGTTGGCCGCGTTGCGGCCTGGCGGGGTTTTTTTTTTGTTGTAGTTGGTTTAATGTTGTTTATCAAAGAATATAGCGGTTCGGTAGCCCAAGTGTAAAAAGATATAAAATAGCGTACTTTCAAATGGCTACAGTAGGTGCTACTTTAGACCACTGTCATGAATGCAACGATACTAATGCATTGAGAAACTTCTAAATCATGTTCGCCCAGCTTTGACCCTTCGACATACAATTGTGGCATGCTTCTCATTTTGCCTATTGAACATCTTACAAAAATGTTTACTACCATCATCCATCAGAAAATAAATGCACGACATATATAATCCAATGAAATTGTCTATATTAGCGCATATATATAGTAGAGCACCTATGCTCCTGCTGATTTCTCGCTTTTGACACGCGTTGGAATCAACTGGTCATCTAAATTAGCACATATCTATAAGTCGAGCTGATTCTTCTTACAGCATCTGCTCCTTCTTACACCTACAGTTTCCATAGAATAAACGAAAACCTTGACTGTTAAAGGCTATTTTGTGACACTATTGGAATTCACAATCATAGTATCAATGTAATGTGTACTTCAGGTGACCTCATTAACCATGGTTTGGTTATATACTTATGCGTGTATATAGAGATAATAGCTACTATCCATTTATTTTGATTATTACATAGCTAAAACCCGAACCAATCAAATGTGTATGATTTTAAAAGCTACTGCACATAATAATTTTATTTGCACAACAAAATACAGAATATCAATCATTGTATTGCACCCGTAACGAAACCCTTAGATTTTCCGGCAAAGTCGGCTTATGCGTATTTACTACTGTAAATTGCTTATTGCTTCCTAAATCACTTCAACTAATTAAATACTAAACATATTAGTTGCTTATAAGATTTAAACAAAAAATGTAGTCCTCACCTCATTGTTGTCTTTACAACGCAATAGAATGAAAATGAAATTATAGCAAAAAAGTCAATCCGATACAAATGTTAGTCCTCACCAACCTACGGCGACAATCACAAAAATTACTAAATTCACAATAGCTTTGCTATACAACAAAAGGCAGTTGGTTCTGAGCTTGGTACAAAGATTTTAAGAAATATTGTTTGGAATTGATATAGTCTTCATATTTCTTTTTGTCTAAAATAGCATGGTATACTAAATTATATGGGAGTTAATTACATAAATGGTCACTGTGGTTTGCATGAAATTTCACAAATGGTCATTGAACTTTTTTTTTGACTGGTTCAGTCACTGTGGTTTCATAAGCTTACCGGTTCAGTCCAAATTCGAATAAAATGACCAAAAAGCCCTTGCCTCTTCTTTCCNAATGCAACGATACTAATGCATTGAGAAACTTCTAAATCATGTTCGCCCAGCTTTGACCCTTCGACATACAATTGTGGCATGCTTCTCATTTTGCCTATTGAACATCTTACAAAAATGTTTACTACCATCATCCATCAGAAAATAAATGCACGACATATATAATCCAATGAAATTGTCTATATTAGCACGTATATATAGTAGAGCACCTATGCTCCTGCTGATTTCTCGCTTTTGACACGCGTTGGAATCAGCTGGTCATCTAAATTAGCACATATCTATAATTCGAGCTGATTCTTCTTACAACATCTGCTCCTTCTTACACCTACAGTTTCCATAGTATAAACGAAAACCTTGACTGTTAAAGGCTATTTTGTGACACTATTGGAATTCCCAATCATAGTATCAATGTAATGTGTACTTCAGGTGACCTCATTAACCATGGTTTGGTTATATACTTATGCGTGTATGTAGAGATAATAGCTACTATCCATTTATTTTGATTATTACATAGCTAAAACCCGAACCAATCAAATGTGTATGATTTTAAAAGCTACTGCACATAATAATTTTATTTGCACAACAAAATACAGAATATCAATCATTGTATTGCACCCGTAACGAAACCCTTAGATTTTCCGGCAAAGTCGGCTTATGCGTATTTACTACTGTAAATTGCTTATTGCTTCCTAAATCACTTCAACTAATTAAATACTAAACATACCAGTTGCTTATAAGATTTAAACAAAAAATGTAGTCCTCACCTTATTGTTGTCTTTACAACGCAATAGAATGAACATGAAATTATAGCAAAAAAGTCAATCTGATACAAATGTTAGTCCTCACCAACCTACGGCGACAATCACAAAAATTACTAAATTCACAATAGCTTTGCTATACAACAAAAGGCAGAGCTTGGTACAAAGATTTTAAGAAATGTTGTTTGGAATTGATATAGTCTTCATATTTCTTTTTGTCTAAAACAGCATGGTATACTAAATTATATGGCCTCCTCAACGAATAACACATTGCTAAACTGCTTACATAGCATAATAAATGTCAAAATAATGTTGATTGTATAAGGATGGGCATAATCTTAATAATAAGTCATCATATTTAATGAATCATTCCAACATCACATTGTAAATGAATAAAGTTTGTACAAAAAAGGCAAAGCTTGAAATTTCTTCGGCATAAAAAAAGTATAAAACAACAAAAGAATTTTAAAAATTGTTGCGTACCTTGTGCTGCTTGCTGAATGGCTTCTTTTCTTTTAGAAGCCTGCGATCATTTTGTTTTCCGTCAATACCAACGAACCTATATTTAAGAAACAACCATCTGTATATATATGAATTCATGATTTAGCATACCCTGAAGCTAGTGGAAGCTACGTTGTTGAGCATCCTTGTCCAACCGTGTGTGTCTGTTTTGTATATTGTTAAGAACACCTGCAGCAGTAACAAACCGTTAACAATTAATAAAGCCAATGGTATTGTCTACCGAGAACAGTGACTATATCTATAAATATAAAAGTTCCTACTGCAAGGTACGTTGGAACATCGAATGTGGCTTATGATTTTTCATACTCAACCTAGAATTTCTCGTGATTCAAAATAAGTAATCAAATAACCTCGAAAAACTGGACATGGTAGCCTACTATTTTCATGAAAAGTGGTGCGACATGCTCTTGTTTGCGCACACATGCCTAAAAAAGACAAACAGCCAAGAAATTAACGTAGGGAAGTAGACATAGGTTTAGTGTCAAAACAGGCTGATTACCGGGGCTGTATAACGGGTAAAAACATCCAACTTTAATGGTGACATTCATATTTTCTGCCAATCCTAATGCACTATCCTGCAAAAGACTGCAGACATCCTGCCGAGTTGTATAGGTCCACCACACCGAAGAGTTCTGAGTAAGGCCTGCATATAACATTAACATAAGAAATCACAATAATGTGCTGATAAAAAAAAGTAAATAGTTATGAGAGTAGATTGCCACTGCTTATGTCGTTCCATGTAGCCGCAGTTCCATCCCACGTATTCCATGCATTTACCTAAATATTCTAGCAAAACAAAAAGTTAAATTTCACAAACACAAAAAAAAAAAAAGCATATTAAAATGTCATGAAGTTCGCTAAAATTATGTCATTTAGTTCCTTTTTGTTAACGTTCTCATAAAGAGGGCTTCTATTAACAACCACATAATTAAAGCTACTGTTATCAATAGTGCTAACTCCTGACCCCTGCATACTGCTAATTAGCTATCAGGAACCATCAAAATACCATCAAGTGTGTCTCAATTGCGTATCGAGGTCTATTATACTCCTTAAGAACATCCTATACTTCTTAAGCACGTCCCCATCACCAAAAAATCGAAACACTAAACACACACGTCAAAATTGAAAGTTAAAACGTATATATAGCTTTTTACCACTTATTCTTCTTCAATAATGACAGGTGGCGACGTTAGGAGGAAAAGCCACTTCACTTTCTCCCGCTTCTCTTTTCGAGTTTCCCACTGCTAATGACCCATCTGCTCTTGCAAGGAAAATCTTCGTCTCCTTCTGGTCATAAACTGAAATCACCAACATCTTCGTTTAAGAGCATAACAAAATGATGATACATTATTCAAACCCATAACTAAAGGTAAAATTGAAACATTCAATAGAAATCTATTATAAAAAAAACAAAGGTGCAATCTTATTAACTTACAGATGGTAACTTTCTAATTACATCAAAGAATATCATAGTTTGGGTATCGAGATACATCAGACGCCATATATCACCGCCTTCAGCTTCAAAAACTTGGAAATCTAAAATTCACCAATATATTTTTCAAATTTTCTTAAAGAAATTAAAACCATGGCTAACGAAACTTACATACCTGATAAGATTTAACAGGACCACACATAACCTCCATGATAAGGGGTTGCAATAACCTAAATCACCAAACCTAAAAATTAGGGTAATCAAAGGATTTTTTCAAGAACAATAATTGACAACACCAAATTCGACAATTAATACCTTGTCCCCAAACGAATGAAAAGCCCCAAAAACAGAAACGTGATGCCGCAAAAGAAGCTTCAACTGACGATCTCCATCTTTATCAAATAGACTGAAAGCTTCTTCAACTCAGAGACGTGTGTGTCGGTATCAATTATGAAGATTTGTTTTGTTTATTTGTGGATGAGTTATCTTAAACAGAAAAAATTGGTGGATGAAAAAAATTTGTGGATGAGTCTCGAATATTCTAGGTTTGACAAATGATATAGATTTTTTTTTGACCTGAACACAGCAAAAAGAAAAAGGCGAATGGGCCACAAATTTTCTCGGGCTGGGCTGGCTCAAGGAGCCTGCCAATTTTGGCGGGAAACCCGCATGCAATATGACGTCGCAGTCTATGGTTTTTATAGTATATAGATAATATTTAGTTAGACACTTATGGGCCGAGCCATACTATCATTATCTATGGGCTAACAAAAATACATTGGACTAACGCTATACTATGTCGGGTTATACTGCGTGCGAGACACATGAGAAATAATAGTTTTGGTTCAATAATATATACATGTGATGTTATGATTCGATTAAGAGTTAACTATAAAACTTGTAACTATCCATTACTAAAATGTGTAAAGTATTGTGTTCGAAAAATGTTTTTCGCAAAGAAATATAAAGCGGCCGTGTCAAACTTGGGAAAGGAGGTAGTAGCTTTAATCCGGATCCAACTCAAGCTTGTGTTGCTTGTGATGTAGTAAATCCAGAAGTGTTAATATATGAGCAAACAAATATGCTTTAATGTTGAAGTTATACTTGTATGGTGTAAAAACATACGTAGCCTGATAATGAACTTTTAAATTTTCATCAAAGTGAGATTAATTCTCGTAACGTCAAAAATCGAACGTGAACCTTGTTGCATTCATAGTTTTGTAACATTGACAACACAAACACCGAACTGATTTCGGATGTCCAACTTTCATGATATAAGTTCACATAAACTAACCGATTAATGTTTTACCCAAGCTAAGGTTGTTAACACATGATATATAATTACTACCGAAAACAATGTTTTTATCCATTGTTTAACAAAATGTGTAAGGTTGTGGTCATCATAACCCTTACGTATAGCTGTGCCCATCGTACACAAAAGCATAATGGACATTCGGTGCAAAAGTTTATTAAGGTACTTCCGCACAAATCTAATTTTACTTCAAAATGCAACAAAAAGACATTTCTTAACCTTCTCTAAACACAATGCTTTTGAGAAATTCAAGACTCCAATTAAAACACTAAACACGCAATTGTTATAAACTATCAACAACTACAATATTAAAATTTCTAAGCAGTAACAATCATTTAAATGATACTTTAGAACGTATGATTCTGATGTTTCCAACAAAAAAAACTATACTATATATATCTTTGGAAAATAGCTTTGTAAAAAAACTCCCAGATTTACGCTTGTCCTTACAAGCTATATGCACATATCTTCCAAGTGAGTCATTTTGTCTTGGCTCACCTCTTGTGTCTTTCTTGCACACTTTGCATGTCTTATCAACCCATCCTTCTTCTACATATATTTTTACCAAAAAAGTCTAAACTTTAAAACCTTTACAAACAACAAAATCTACATATACATATATAAAGATCTATTAAACGTCATATTTTCCGGCGAGATAGCTGCTCGGGCGGCGGTCGTTGTTTTTCGGCTAGACAAAGGCGACAGCGGCGACGGTAGTATTTCCCGCAAGACTGCGGCTTTTTCCGGCAAGTGGCGGCTGTTAAAAAAACGTAATTTTTTTTTTTGTTAAAACTCAGGTCTAAACATTATAGAACTCTTTTAGACTTTGTTAACCATTAGACAACTCTCTTACTCACACGTAATGGCATGATAAGAGATGACCACATGCATGGTCCTTGTTCCTGCCCCTTTCTTCGAAACACCCACGACCCCACCTCAAAGCTAGTCCATGCTTTTGTGATCTGAGAGAGGTGGGTGTGGACTTGCTCATCCATCGCCATGCCAACATGGCATCTCCTCATGGCTACTCACCACACCCCTTAACCTCCTCATAGCTCCTCATGTCCTCCTTACTCGTCTGCACGGCGAGGAGAAACAATCTGACATTTGTACTTTTCTTTTTCTTTTTTCTTTTTTCTTTTTGTGAGTGGTAAATAAAATAGAGGTGTAAGTGGTGAGACCCAAATGAGTAAGTTGTAGTTAGTTGTGAGTGAAGGGGGTTGTAAGGGGATGTTTGTTAAGATGATGCGGCACCCCGTGGGGCCCGAATGAGTAAGTTTTCTTACTCACCACACCCACCCCTCTCATGGTAGAAGAGGTACATGTAAGCCATACAATTTTGTCCAAAAATCTTAACATATTTCTTCGAAACACGCCATTCCCCGTCACCTTCATTAATGTGCATGTATTAACCAACGAATCAAGAAGATTTTGGGTAAAAAGCTTGGAGGTATATTTGGGTTAGTAAACTTGGGATAATAGGATTGCCTTTGGTTTCTCATTTCACTCGATCACATTTCCTGACTCACTGTAAGCATTCAAAAATTTCTTCCAACTTGTATTCCCTTTGAATGATTACGCTACTAAAATTATTACCCTAAAACGTCACAGTTTGCTTTAATGACATATACAAGTTGAAAAGCTAAAATGTATTTTTTTTTTTTGGTGTTCAAAAGGCTAATCTAAGCCTTGTGTATATTGACTTGGAGTCTTGCTAAGTACAGGGACTGATAAGGTAATTATGGAATAGTTGTTTTCTCTTTGTATTTCTTTTATTTGTATGTGCAGGGACTCTTTTATTTGTATGTGCAGGGACTGGATGTGAAGACGAGCTAAAGTTGAAGGGTTGCCTGAGCCAAGTACTAGAAGTTCAAAGAGAGCAGCTATATATAGTCCTTATTAGATTTAGGGTTTCATTATCTTTTGTGATATCTTATCTCTCTGTGTGTTTTGTTCTCTCTCTACGTTGAGTTGTCTTTGTAATCGTTTAGTGATTCTTTCTTTCTTTGTATTTGTTTTGAACTCAAGACCAGTCACTACATTTGAAGTAGTGTTCTGATGTTGTGAATAAAATAAGGGGAGGTTGGTTGAATGAGAAATATTGTGTTTTGTTGATCTTTGTATACTTTTCCACATTTGGACCAAACGCCTCACGACATACATGTATGTATATTTATTTGTTGTGTGTTTTGAACTTGTGTGGTAAACATTTGAACTCGGTTTAACACTAATAAGCTTGAACAAATGCATGTTACTTGTGCTTACTTTGTGCAAGGTGCAATACTTCTTTATTACACCACAACTGTAAGGATAGGTTTTTACCAAAACTATCAGGTGCTCGCGCTCATGGGAGATGCTATTGAAAGAGAATAACAGCTCCAAAAAGCCCATTTTGCGTATTGATGTAAACCTGCTATTTAAAAAATATAACTTGTTCTAATATCTCGTACTTCTTTTATGCAACGGTACTTAGTTTCTTACATAAGTAGCTGGAAAATGGCTTTACTAATATGTGACGTATAAAACAACTTAAAATGATATTGGAATTCAGTTAATATAATGAAGAACTAACTTAGCTTGTTCAACTTATTAAGTCAGGGGTCAAACAAATATTGATCACAGCTCGAGTATAAAAATAAGGTTTTTACCAAAGAAATTAGCTACTCACGTTCTTGGGGGACGCCATTTCCAAAAAGGCCAGCTTTGCTTATTATTGTAAGAGAAATGATACATGGACCTAATTGTGGACCTAATTATGGACCTAAAAGTATGTGGCATGATCCTGATGGGTTGTAAAATAAGTGGGTCCCTGTCTGTAGCCATCAGGATGATGCCACGTGTTTTTAGGTCCATAATTAGGTCCACGATTAGGTCCATGTATCATTTCTCTTATTGTAAAGCCCGCTCTTTATAAAATGTAAATTGTTCCAACATCTTGTACTCCTTTAATTATGCAATAGTCATTATAGAAGTAACTGCAAAGTGGGTTTGAATTTTCAGTTAAAAAAAAAAAAAAGGCTTAGGGAAATAACTATAAAAGAAGCATCATTAATGATAAAGAAGCCATGACTTCAAAAATTAAAGAAAAACAATTTTGAATCACAACTAATGATAAAGAAGCCATACCAATGTATAAGGATCACGAACCTAAAAAAAGTAAAATAAAATAAAAATAAAAATAAAAAATAAATAAAATTTAACCATGACTTCAAACATATAATCCTCGAAATATCATATGAAAATCAGTCTCAATTGCAAACTAAAAGAAAGTGAACAAAACACTCATTTAAGATTACACATCAGAGAGAAACACATATTTTTGCATTTGCCATCTTATAATTAGTTCATTTTGAAACGATATCTTATCACAACCACATCATCAAAACTGCATAACAACATGACTGGTTCGTAAAATTAACAGAAAGCTATATATTCTAAATGCTGACATTAAGAAAAGAATAAGAATCGATCGAACATGCAACGCAAATAGGCATATTTTTGGTAGTAGTTCACATGCATCTGTTTGGTGCGCATTTGCTATAGTATTTAAAATTAAAATCAATTTTTGGTAGTACGTAGTTGACATGGAGGGAGAACTATATATAATACTGCATGTAACGAATGTTGAGTATGACTTCTATTTTATTTTATTGATGAGAAGAAGCTCATGCAAAAAATAAATAAATAAATAAATAAATAATAAAAAGGCTATTGTTGATCAGTTTCACATGTGACCTATAAGTTTCTAGATGGTTTTGTTTGAAGCCATGCATCCCAACAGATGAGATGAGATGAGAATCCAACAAGAGGAATATTTATGAGTTACAACAAGAGGAATATATGCATCCCAACAGATGAGATGAGATGAGAATCCAACAAGAGGAATATTTATGAGTTACAACAAGAGGAATATATGCATCCCAACAGATGAGATGAGATGACAAGACATTATTGCTAAGGTCATTCAGGGTGTTGTTGAGGATGTTAAGAATAATGTTAGTTACATGTTATGTTACAAGAGGAATATATACTATTGTGTTTTATAGAAAAACCATGCATACAAGAGTTGAGGAATATACACTGTTAGTTACATGTCACTCAGTCACTGTGAAGAGAATCCAAAAAACCAAAATCTTTCTTTCTTATATACTCCGTATAGGTTAAGCTTAATCTCTCTCTGTGTGACATCCAACCAACCAAACACCACCCTTTCGGTTTCAGTAAGATGAATAACGTTTGTTTAGTTTAATTACTACTACTATTTCTCGTTAGCTTCTCTTGTCGTCGTAGTATCTGGTTTGAGCTCTGATGGTCAAACATTGTTGTCACTCTCGACACACTGGGTGACTTCTTCTTCACCATCCCTTTTGTCATCTTGGAATGCTTCTCATACCAACCTTGGTCAATTTGCAGTTGTGGGAAGCGGGTTAACTGGTACGAAACCCTCTTCTTTTGGTCAGCTCACTAAGATGATCGAGTCTCCTTTACCTTTCAGAAAACTTCTTGTCAGGAAAGATACCACCTGAGATAGGCAATTGCACATCATTGTCTGATCTCCAACTTGACACGAATCAACTTGAAGGTAGAATTCCGAGTGAGTTTGGTATGCTCAACTTGACAAACCTTTCTCTGTCTACCAACCGTTTGACAGGCAAGGTTCCAATGAGTATTTGGAAAATCAAATCACTAGAGTACCTTCTTCTTTATGAGAATAGCCTTGCTGGTGAATTACCCGTTGAGGTTGCCGAGCTTAAGCTATTGAGAAACTTTAATCTCTTTAGTAATAATTTCTATGGTATGATACCTCAAAGCTTAGGACTCAACGCAACTCAACTAATCTTAGTTGATTTCGTACATAACTCCTTCAACGGACCAATCCCACCAAATCTTTGCTCAGGACCATATATGCATATACCTATACAATATCAAACCATAATCTTTTCTCATCCAAAATTCTTCCAATCTCACAAGATTTCTGTGTCTCACCTTCCCAACAGTCTCGATCTCTCTAATCATGCTTGTGCTTCCTTCTTTGTTGCTTCCTCCAAACATAAGTTTCTTAACCGCATACACCCCATCTTGAGAACCCAATGAAGCCTTGTACACAGTTCCATGTGCTCCTCTCCCTATTATATACCTGTCGTTCAAGTCCTCTGTAGCTTCCATTACTTTTTGAAACAAGATGTCATCCTCTTCTCGTTTATCATTATACATCTCTTCGGTATCATGTTTTTCTCTTTGCCGACATTGAAGGATGAAGAAACCAGTTCCAACAACAATTGCAAACAAAAATGCTGATGTCCCAAGGGCTACCATTCCAGTTTGGAACTTGCTAAGACCTTTCAGTTTTTTTGAAGAAGCACCTGTACAGCGTCTCAGGTTTCTAGTGAGGTTAGCATCACAGTTATTAAGGACATAATCGATGCAGAGACCTGGATTCCCCACAAAGGAATAGAAAGATGAGTTGAGTAATGATCCTGTCCTAATGCCATCTTGAGAACACTTTGAAGATCATTTTTCCAAAATGTTGAAGCCTATAAATTTAACAATATATCCTGATTAACACCTTGCAATACATACAATGCGTGAAAATTATTCTACCAACTGAAAATTTTAATTTACCTCACCAAGACCATCAACGTGGGATGGTTTCATGAGTGAGTTGCGATGCATTGCCGCCATCAAAGGGTTCATGGAAAATTGGTTCTCGGATACATCAGGAACAATGCCATTATTTTGTGGTTGGAATGAATAAGGAAATGGTTGTGCTGAGGCATCAAAAGGGTTCATGTTTGTTGGCATAGACACTCGAGGCAGAAACATCTAAAAATTGCACAAAAACTACACAAAGTTACTACCAAAATTAAACTAAATACACCTGTCCTTGTGCGAACATAAAAAGTATGTTCAAGTTGTGATGAACGCTTTTAAAATGTGCATCCAAACACTCCTTTAATTTGTCAATGACTAGATAAAAACAGGTTAGAAAAGCTTACATCTTTAGATAAAAGTGATTCAATGCTCACATCCATCCTAGGATTAACGGTCCCCAATTTCATCGACAAAAACTACAATAAAAAAAACCGATATTACTTAACAAACCAAACAACAATTTCCAATCATAGCATAAGAATCTACCATTGCATACAAATCCTAATTACCTCAACTTGTCTCTGCAATGACTGTACGTAACTCTCATCAAGCATAAAAGCTTTTCCTGTTACCTAAAAAATCAAAAATACATTTTAAGTTGCAACCTCAAAATGTGAATAAAAACGATATTGGGTTTTTCACAGGTTCCAGAAATTTGATATTCCAGGATCGTATTGCACAAGATTGACAAGAAGTGATTCATTTTATTCATCATCATAACAGTAGGTTACATTGTGCAAAAGATACTATGCGTCTCTATGAGACACACACGCTCTATCTTAGACACTAACTAAACGTTTACAGATAAAGGACTATTTATAGATATGAAGGGGTATGACCCAAAAGTCATGATGGTTCGAATGGTTTCAACCAAACGACACAACCCTTCACCAAGTTACAGAAATAACTACCTATAACTACCAACCGAAATAACTACTTTTCGGTTATAAACTTTCTACTTAACAACTTTAGTCCTTCGTCTATCGTTATCTTCATAATACAAGACTTTCACAATTATCAAGGTCCAACATTTCCCCCCCTAATTGTTTAAGTCTTGTTCTTCGAGTCTTCATGCTCTTCTCCGTGTCTTTTCTTTCCTTCTTCCTGTCTTCATGATTTTTGCTGCTGTTGCTTGTTCTATTCCAACGTTGTACCACAATACTTCCTTGTGTTTCCTCAATTTTACACCGTATCTTCAACAACTCTTCAATACCCGTCGGTATTCCTTCTTTAAACAAGTGATCAGCCTGTTTCTTTCTTCTTTTGTTGTTGTTCGTATTGCTAAACGTTTTGCCAAACAATCCTGGATTGTTTCCCTGCCTTGGTTTATCATATCTCCAAGCAACGCCTATTTTCATCTTTTACATGCTTCGTTCCTTTTGTTTCTTCCTATCTCGTTGCCACTTTTTTCTTCTAATTCGACTTCAATCTGTTTTGATTCGAATCAAAATAAACTCCATGGTTCCTTTTCTTTTCTTGTCGAATTTTACTTGCCAACGAGTCTAAACAAAAGTTCCACAGCCTCCTTGCTTTGTTGTCTCAAATTCTTCCTTGAATCACAACCAAGTCTAAGCCTCCTTTTGTTCTTGTTGTTGTCGAATATTTTTCTTATTCGACACCAAAACAAACAAAGTAATTCTTGTGCCACGCTACACGTTTTCCTTTTTCTTTGTGTGTTGTTCTTGATTTCGGTACCTTTGAAATTCCTAAGAATCTTTCTACACACAATCCTTGTTACCACACCTTGGTAACACACCGAACCAGAAACCAAATCTGCCTTGCTTCTGAATTCGTTCCAACGAAACAAAATCAGTCCTTCGTTTTGTTTCTCTCTACAGTTGTTGTTGTTCTTGTGTGTTGTTTTGATCACAAACCTTCTTACACACAACTTGGTACCACGCCTTGGTAACCACACCGAACCAAAAACAGTCCTTCGTTTCTGAATTCGTTCTCTTGAGTACTCCTCGTTCTACGTATACGTTTTACTCTCCACAACAACGTTCCTTGCGCTCCAGACCCGCGTCTTACATCTTGCACTTCAGTCTTGCGTCTTTCATCTTGCTTTGTATCTTTTTCCAAACCGGTTTTTTTTAACAAAGCCTTCCCACTCGTTCTCTATTAAACGATGTGTAACCTTTCTTGTTTCCAGTGTTGCGTTAATAGCAGACACACAAGAAAGTCCTACTCTTGCTTCTACGCTTCTCAATCAACGTCAAGAGTTTCCTTCTTGTTTTGTTGTCGCGAATGATCACAACAAAACTCCACCAATTCGTTTGGTGTCCATGTCCGTTGGTTCTTGATTGTGCACTATCTTCCCCAACATCCTTTGGTGTCTTCCTTTCTCGGTTCTTGATCTTCTTGATCAAAAACTTGAATCATATCTTGTATCCTTGCAAAAACCTTCGGCTCTTGATACCATATTGGGTTTTTCACAGGTTCCAGAAATTTGATATTCCAGGATCGTATTGCACAAGATTGACAAGAAGTGATTTATTTTATTCATCAACATAACAGTAGGTTACATTGTACAAAAGATACTATGCGTCTCTATGAGACACACACGCTCTATCTTAGACACTAACTAAACGTTTACAGATAAAGGACTATTTATAGATATGAAGGGGTATGACCCAAAAGTCATGATGGTTCGAATGGTTTCAACCAAACGACACAACCCTTCACCAAGTTACAGAAATAACTACCTATAACTACCAACCGAAATAACTACTTTTCGGTTATAAACTTTCTACTTAACAACTTTAGTCCTTCGTCTATCGTTATATTCATAATACAAGACTTTCACAATTATCAAGGTCCAACAAACGATAAAAATCGAAACTTTACGCTTTTTTACCTTATTACAACTAGGAACAAGATCTTGCAAAAACTTCATCCTTTCACTAATTTTCTCTCTTCTAACCTAAATTCATCAAAAAAAATTACCAAATGTGAGTTGGGTTTTTGATAAAAGTGCAAAAAAATGGAACTTTATTAGAGTAGCATGTGTAATAAACTTGCTAATTATGGAAAGTGAGACATACTCTTTCTGCAAGACTATGGCTATCAGTTGCTTGACCCCTTCTTGCTCTAACATGAATATAATCTTTTGGTGGTTCTGCCTTTGCATTTTCCTTTGTTTTGTTTCTGATTCCACTTTTTCAACTTCTGCCACAACCTGCAAAACCATAACATTTTCCTTAAGAAAAAGTACTATAAACAAAAAACAACAAAAAGAATGACAAAATGACTAAACTAACCTTATCATCTTAATGGGGATCCTGTCCTAATGCCATCTTGACAACACTTTGAAGATCATTTTTCTATTCCTTTGTGGGGAATCCAGGTCTCTGTATCGATTGTGTCCTTAATAACTGTGATGCTAACCTCACTAGAAACCTGAGACGTTGTACAGGTGCTTCTTCAAAAAAACTGAAAGATTCTTGCCAAGTTCCAAACTGGAATGGTAGCCCTTGGGACATCAGCATTATTGTTTGCAATTGTTGTTGGAACTGGTTTCTTCATCCTTCAATGTCGGCAAAGAGAAAAACATGATACCGAAGAGATGTATAATGATAAACGAGAAGAGGATGACATCTTGTTTCAAAAAGTAATGGAAGCTACAGAGGACTTGAACGACAGGTATATAATAGGGAGAGGAGCACATGGAACTGTGTACAAGGCTTCATTGGGTTCTCAAGATGGGGTGTATGTGGTTAAGAAACTTATGTTTGGAGGAAACAACAAAGAAGGAAGCACAAGCATGATTAGAGAGATCGAGACTGTTGGGAAGGTGAGACACAGAAATCTTGTGAGATTGGAAGAATTTTGGATGAGAAAAGATTATGGTTTGATACTGTATAGGTATATGCATATATGGTCCTGAGCAAAGATTAGGTGGGATTGGTCTGTTGAAGGAGTTATGTACGAAATCAACTAAGATTAGTTGAGTTGCGTCGAGTCCTAAGTTTTGAGGTATCATACCGGAGAAATTATTACTAAAGAGATTAAAGTTTCTCAATAGCTTAAGCTCGGCAATCTCAACGGGTAATTCACCATAAAGGCTATTCTCATAAAGAAGAAGGTACTCTATACAAAAGTGCGCGCTGTGTGCGGCAGAGGTGCGCGTTGTCCGCGACAAGGTGCGAACATAACATTCGTCTTTATAACCGACAGAGGACGTCTCCCCTGCGGTGAGATGGTGCGAATTTTCAAATTCGTCTTTGTACTGGGCTTGCAATACCTCTTATGTACGATCTGCTTTCAAATATACCTGCGTACGATGTGCGCAAACAATGGTATTTTGTACCCTGGTAGCCCCCCAAGTTTGATGGTGCTACTCGTATAGGAGCATTAAACTTAGTTATGCAAATCCTGAAAACACTTAATGCAAATATTAGAAGTATATGCCGCGAGTCGCAACATATAAAACTTAATAAAATATAAACGCGAAGCAATATATAGCACATAGCATATAAAAGAAATTTTCGCTGTGCGAATTACACCTATCGTGAGGTTTTATAACTACATATAAAAAAGTAGAAGTAGCACATAGCTAATCTATAGTGCGCTCATGGCGATTAATTGTTTCTTTTTCTTTTTTATTATAATAAAAACAATGGCGCGGATGGATGTACCGTGACCGCGACTAATAGTTTTTTTATTCGCACGCACAGACGCAGATAGATGTATCGTGACCGCATAGACTCTAACGTTTGAGGATGATCGCAGTTGACCACGGCTTTTGTCTGCGTGCGCTCATGGCGATCGACTTAGCATCGTGGTGCCTGTATGTAACAGTGCGCTCAGGGCGATTAATCTGCGAAAATTTCTCTTACGCATGGCCTAACGCGGGTAGATTTATCCTGACTGCGTTGTTCGCGTCTAAAATATGAAATAGGTCCGATCGTGCGGACTTGGCGCATGGCTATAGGTAAAATCGTGTTTACCAAATTAGAAGATTTATGTAAAATCTTTTGAATATTTAAAAGATATTAGGATATCTTTTTTAAATTTAAAACATATCTTATCGATTTAAAAGTATTATGTNTATGCATATATGGTCCTGAGCAAAGATTAGGTGGGATTGGTCTGTTGAAGGAGTTATGTACGAAATCAACTAAGATTAGTTGAGTTGCGTCGAGTCCTAAGTTTTGAGGTATCATACCGGAGAAATTATTACTAAAGAGATTAAAGTTTCTCAATAGCTTAAGCTCGGCAATCTCAACGGGTAATTCACCATAAAGGCTATTCTCATAAAGAAGAAGGTACTCTAGTGATTTGATTTTCAAAATACTCATTGGAACCTTGCCTGTCAAACGGTTAGTAGACAGAGAAAGGTTTGTCAAGTTGAGCATACCAAGCTCACTCGGAATTCTACCTTCAAGTTGATTTGTATCAAGTTGGAGATCAGACAATGATGTGCAATTGCCTATCTCAGGTGGTATCTTTCCTGACAAGAAGTTTTCAGAAAGGTAAAGGAGACTCGATCATCTTAGTGAGCTGACCAAAGAAGAGGGTATCGTACCAGTTAACCCGCTTCCCACAACTGCAAATTGACCAAGGTTGGTATGAGAAGCATTCTAAGATGACAAAAGGGATGGTGAAGAAGAAGTCACCCGGCGTGTCGAGAGTGACAACAATGTTTGACCATCAGAGCTCAAACCAGATACTATGACAAGAGAAGCTAACGAGAAATAGTAGTACTAGTAAACTAAAGAAAGGTTCATCATCTTACTGAAACCGGAAGGGTAGTGTTTGGTTGGTTGGATGTCACACAGGGAGAGATTTATAAGCTGGACCTATATATAAGAAAGAAAGACTTTGGTTTTTTGGACTCTCTTCAGAGTGACTAAGTGAGTACGCACCAAACAATGCATGTGATCAACCACTACCAAAAATTCAACTACGTACTACCAAAAATTGATTTTAATTTTAAATACTATGGCAAATGCGCACCAAACAATGCATGTGAACTAGTACCAAAAATTGATTAAGCATGTGATCGAACTACTGACCACAACTTTATTATTTGTACTTTTTAACCCCCAGTCACACGGGTCGATATCCAACACCAAACTAAGATTCTTGGGACTCAACTCTTGTGCGGATGAATAATGATATCATATCACTTAATTTATTCTTCGTCAATAAAGCGCTTATTGTTTTTGGCCCACAACATTATTCTTCGGTAATCTTATCTTAGCGGAAAGTTAAAACTATTCTTTCTTTTTTTTAGCATGCACGAGCTTCTTTACATCAATAAAATAAATAAATCATATTCAACGTCCATTAGTACGTGTACGTATTATATATGCTAGAAAGTTACCCACGCAAATGCGGCGGTGGGTAAATTTTGTGACAAGCAAATGTTGCTCATTTATCCGGTTTTTTTAAACAATAACTTTACGAAAATGGAAAATTTAATTAAATAACTAGACATTAGGATACGGGTATATATCCTATTAGTATTAGATAACCTTTTGAGACTTTTCTAATGTTATAAACAAAATCAATGTTGTACCATAACCGAATTTCATAAAGTTGAAAAAAAATTATCAATAGTGAAGTATCGATTAGATATATGTATAAATGTTTTAGTCAGTATATATGTACATTAATTAATTTTATGCTCTAAAACAAAAAGCCCAAGGGATTGTTAAAATAAAAAACGCCTCATATTTTGTACTTCTATCTATTATCTTCTATTAATACTAATAAACAAGGTTTCGGTTGATGTCATCTTTAACTAGGTGGAGCCTTTTGATTGGTTATTTGAATTAAATATAATTAATGATGATGTCATATAAACAAAATACATTTAATTAAAATGAACTTTTTAGTTTAGCAAAAAGATCTTAAGCCGCCAATACATGAAAGAAAATACTCCGTAACTTTTGTAATATTGTGCTTTGAAGGGAATATCAAAAAGGCTAATCTCTTATTGGTTTTTTGTTGAGGTGTATTGAGAAAATGCTTAATTTGAATTTCAAACAAATTTAGTTCTCAAACTTTATATTTGAGGGCTTCTACACGCTGATGATGACTAAGAAAAAAAAAAATTCAAGAGGTGCAGACTTGGGTTTGGTTCTTTAAATTAGGTATAATCAGAATTGTCTAACAATTTATTCTTATATTCGGCCCCTCATATCACAATTCATTTTCTCACACCTAATTTAAAGAACCAATTCACCCGAACTTTTAAACCTATTCTGATAGAAGGTATATGCTTATTTGCGCTGCATGTTCGATTCTTATTCTTTTCTTAATGTCAGCATTTAGATGTAAAGCTTTCTGTTAATTTTACGAACCAATCATGTTATTATGCAGTTTTGATGATGTGGTTGTGATAAGATATAGTTTCAAAATGAACTTTATAATATGGCGAATGCAAAAATATGTGTTTCTCTCTAATGTGTAATCTTAAATGAGTGTTTTGTTCACTTTCTTTTGGTTTGCAATTGAGACTGGTTTTTATATGATACAAGTCAAATAAGGATGTGTAGTTAATTTCAAAGCACATGTAAGGATTGCCAATTTTCGTGTATGGTTTTTGAATTGCTAAATTTTGAGTTATGGTCCTTCAAGAGCAAATGCAAACAAAATTTCACTATTCTTGACATCACTATGAATACCAGTAATTAGCCTGCAATTCTCGAGACTCTACAAACCAAGTCAATGTTTCATTGCCAGTTAAACCATTAATTAATCCATTTACAGTGATTTGTTGCCTCATGATGAAAAAGTAATGAAGATGGATTAAGACCAGAAAACACGGATTTGATGACTTTGACATCAAGGGAAGGACAATGTAGGTACATGTTCACTTTATTAGATGAGCATCTTTGATGATTGAACGAAATGCAGAAATCAATAACACTAGAGGTGACCAGTGCATAACTTTCAAACTGTACTACAAAGACTTTAATTAAAGGTTGAAATTACTTTTCACTTAGAAATATGATTTAGTGTGAACTGGGTGCAGTTAGATTGTGTGACTTCAAGAGGCCGAATAACTTCAACCTCGAAGAAAATCCCTCTAACACGTCTTTGGATTCAGATAAACATGAACAATAATCATCAAACCCCTCCACTACGCCTGACGATAATCCAAGCTCATGAATCATCTAATGATCCTCGTTACTTTTACATTCACTCTCAATTATGAGACGAGTATCTTTGATGATTGAGTGAAATGCAGAAATCAATAAGTCTGCAGCAAAACCTTGACACTGGTATATATATGTAATATGATGAATGTAGAATACAAAATTAAAAATGTCTAGTGTTTTACATTGAAAAATTATGATGCATTTTTCTTATATAAGAACTCTTCCTTTCTATTAATGAAATTAGCACAGCACATACAGTGTACTTGCTATTTACTTTTATAATAGTAAGAATAAGGTGATCTAAAAAAAAAAAAAAAAAAAAAAAAAAAAAAAAAAAAAAAAAAAAAAGTCAACAACTTGTACAAATTAGCATCTGCATCCCCAAATATTACTATGATTATGATCATAGAAAGGAGTGTATGAGTCTCATATTGAACAAGAAACACTCACCTCAATATATAAAGTAGTCACATTTCTTTTGCTTGACCTATGTGGGATGAAAGCACAACTTCCTTTTTCTCTATCAAAAAGTAGCAACCATCTCCAACATTATTACCAATGTCGGACATATGATATGGATCCTTTTAAGTCCAAATTTGTTATTGTTGCACTCATTGTTGCACCTATGGTTTATCTTAGCCTTAACGAAGTAGGTACCCTAGTTAAAGTCATAAAACAACGCCATGACTTACTTACACATTTAAGTATATGTGCCATTTAAAAGATGAAAACCTTAGCGCGAGTCGGTTCTAGTATCATTCTGCTTTTCGTTTCTATTAACACCAACTCGAAAGTTGCCGAATAACGAAATGCATTCAGTTATTGATTAGACAGAAATCACATGTACAAGAGATATAGACATTGTTGTTTGAGATGCAAAGCCGTTTTTGAATTTGGTTATGAGACAAGATGGACAGTGCGCCCACCTATTTACGAACATATTTTTCACTTTCCAAATGTTCAATATATACATAACTAAGATAAATGAAACAACTACCTCAACAGCTTGACCTCCTAGCTTATATGATGCAAAACAAGTCCAATCGGTTGGCTAGGAAGCAATGTGTTGAGGAAATGGAGGTATGAGAGATGAGAAAGTGATTTCAGATAGGATTGAAGGTGAGGAGAGGAGGAAAACACGAAAGAGGCGATGAAACACACGCATCTCTTATCAGAGACATTGGAAGATAAGATTGGTACTTATGCGGAGCAATATGTGAAGGCCATGGAAAATGTAATTTATGATGCTGAAAATACTACGTAGTACTTTGCCGATAAATGAAGGTTTTTGAAACGAGTACGTTCTCAGAATATATAAGTGTTTTATGTTTCACATAGCTCAAGCTAAAGCAGGGAAATGCATATCTAACAGTAAGTCTACAGATGAAATAATACTAACCTTCTTGCTTAAGAGTTAACGAATGTGTTAATTCCATGTAGGAACTGGAGGACCTACCTTTCTGTTCCATAGTCATGAAAACCTCGCGCGGTGGGATTAGTTTATCTTGTTACTTGGTTAATTGTTCGAGCCTTTTATATATGCCATCATGCATTTTCCATTGAGGTAAGTAATCTGTCTCTTGAATTAACATTCTGTCTCCTCAAACGATGTTTACAATTTCTTTGCTCAAGGTACTCAAGCAGCTCTATTCACCCCTCCCCAACTTTTCCTCGAAAGAAGATGAAAAAAAAGTTGATTCCCACATCGGTCAAGCAAAACAATATTGCTGGCTTGCATACTCATTGTGTGCTCTTTATTCTAGTTAACATCTTGATATTCATTTTTCTAGAATTGTCTAACTTTTTTGTGTTTTTTTCCTTCTCCTTTGTAGCGTTACAATTCATATAAAAGTATTCTTATTACCAACGATTACTCACAGTGACGGAATAACGCTAAGATTGACCGGGTGCATAACTTTCAAATTGTTAATTAAAGTTTGAAATTATTACTTTTCACTCATTAGTGAAGTAATTAAATGAAAACTAAAAATATAATTTAGTTTGAAACGGTTACTAAAACTAACAATAAGAATTTCATTGGGATATCGTAACACCGCAAGATACCCTCTGGATTTATTTATTTATCTATCTACTTTTTATATAAAATCAACCTTTTAGCCAATCTAAAAGTGAGGTTTTAAAGCACAAAATCACAGGGTATTGGCCTCTAAAATCATTATAAAATTGCATCTCATCAAGGACCGTAGACTGTTGCTACCTTGCCCACCCAAGGATGACAACATTCCTGTTGCCAGAGTTTTCAATCAGCGGTAAGTCATGACCATCATTGAGTTTGTCCATTTCAAGATTGTAAGCAAGGATTATGCTAAAGTCAAGAATCTCATTTTCCAAACAGATTAAATCAGCTTGGATTAAGGGGAAAAGGACCTTTCTTACTTAGAAAAGAGGTTGTTGGTTCACTGCGAGTGCGGATTATCAAAAGGAGTAATTCATGACATGTCGCTAAATAGAGGAATCAAATTAGAAATAGCATTGTAATAAATGAAAGATATACGACATAACTTTATGCCACTTTCATGTGAAGCGTAATGTAAAGAAAAAGTAAAGTTTGTTGAATTGTTCAAGTGACAAAACATGAAATCCAGCTAAACCACAGTATCGAACGAACAGTGCAATTTACTCTCTCAAGTTTAGTATGAATTTCAAGTGACAAATAATTTCATCTAAGAATGTTGTCTTTCAAACAAGTAGAAAGTTAAATCTTTCATCAAAGCTTAAGTTTAAAAAATTATTTCTTCCACTATATCAACAAAATGAGCAAACATGTGAATCAAAAAGGAGAAAAGAAAAATAAATGCCAAGTGAAATATATACAAAAATTAAGAATTCATACAATCTTTCTCACTTATATGTTTGGAAAATTTAGTGCACTTGAGGGATGAGTTCACACCTAGTAATGGGTTTGGAGGTACGGAGTGTACACCCATTTGCAGTGACGGAGCCAGTAGGGGTGCTGGAGGGTGCTCGGCCCCCCCTAACCGGCTAAACTACCTTAGATATATATATATATGAGAGAAGATGAAAGTTAATGTGATTTGCAGGGGAAAAAAAATTATAAATTCCGGCCAAAATATGAAGAAGAAGGTGAAGGTGAAGGTGAAGGTGATTTGCCATGTGAGAGAAAAGTGATAAAGTGATAAAAACGTGCATAGGTAATTGGAAATGTAGTACACAACTATGTATATATATGTTATATATGTTATAGGGGTAAATTAAGGTGAAAGTCAAAATCTCGTGATACGGAGTAATACTTTCTATTCTATGTGTCACCTAAGAGGCTATAGGACTAGATTATAGCATTTGACATATTTGTTTTGTGGTTTATTATAAGAATGAACTTTTCTAGAACTATAAAAATTTCATTTGTTTACATAAATTTGACAATTTTTTAGTTTATCCAACATGCTTGGGTATAAAAATGTCGGTTATAAGCTACGACATTTTTATTATCTTTATTGTATTTGTAACTATAGCCTTTAAATCGATACAATCTTACACCATTTTCCTAACTATTTGTGGTAGCCCTGACCTAACTTGATAAAACCGTTTCCAATTGACTTGTTCTGGTCAATTTTGTCAGGTCGATTAAATAATTGTTTGTTACTACCTAAAAAAAAAATCATTGAATTGTATGTCGAATGATTCAAACTTCGATTCAGCTTCTAAAACAAAAGAATTGTATGTTTTTACCAACCAAAAAAAAAAAAAAAAGTTGAGCCCCCCTTAACAAAAATTCCTGGCTCCGTCCCTGCCCATTTGGTCCATGAACACCCTGACTCAATTGTGGTTATGCTAGTGGATGCTGCTGAATCTGCTGCTAGCTGACTCTGCTGCTAGCTGACTCTGCTGCTGGTGGATCCTGCTGACAGTGGACTCTGCTGCTAGTATAAATTTGACTCTGCTGCTGATTCCACTGCTAGTGTTAATATTANCATCGGTCAAGCAAAACAATATTGCTGGCTTACATACAGCATACTCATTGTGTGCTCTTTATTCTAGTTAACATCTTGATATTCATTTTTCTAGAATTGTCTTACCTTTTTTGTGTTTTTTCTTTCTTTTTTTTTTTTCCTTCTCCTTTGTAGCGTTACAATTCATATAAAGTATTCTTATTACCAACGATTACTCACAGTGACGGAATACCGCTAAGATTGACCGGGTGCATAACTTTCAAATTGTTAATTAAAGTTTGAAATTATTACTTTTCGCTCATTAGTGAAGTAATTAAATGAAAACTAAAAATATAATTTAGTTTGAAACGGTTACTAAAACTAACAATAAGAATTTCATTGGGATATCGTAACACCGCAAGATACCCTCTGGATTTATTTATTTATCTATCTACTTTTTATATAAAATCAACCTTTTAGCCAATCTAAAAGTGAGGTTTTAAAGCACAAAATCACAGGGTATTGGCCTCTAAAATCATTATAAAATTGCATCTCATCAAGGACCGTAGACTGTTGCTACCTTGCCCACCCAAGGATGACAACATTCCTGTTGCTAGAGTTTTCAATCAGCGGTAAGTCATGACCATCATTGAGTTTGTCCATTTCAAGATTGTAAGCAAGGATTATGCTCAAGTCAAGAATCTCATTTTCCAAACAGATTAAATCAGCTTGGATTAAGGGGAAAAGGACCTTTCTTACTTAGAAAAGAGGTTGTTGGTTCACTGACATGTCGCTAAATAGAGGAATCAAATTAGAAATAGCATTGTAATAAATGAAAGATATACGACATAACTTTATGCCACTTTCATGTGAAGCGTAATGTAAAGAAAAAGTAAAGTTTGTTGAATTGTTCAAGTGACAAAACATGAAATCCAGCTAAACCACAGTATCGAACGAACAGTGCAATTTACTCTCTCAAGTTTAGTATGAATTTCAAGTGACAAATAATTTCATCTAAGAATGTTGTCTTTCAAACAAGTAGAAAGTTAAATCTTTCATCAAAGCTTAAGTTTAAAAAAGTTATTTCTTCCACTATATCAACAAAATGAGCAAACATGTGAATCAAAAAGGAGAAAAGAAAAATAAATGCCAAGTGAAATATATACAAAAATTAAGAATTCATACAATCTTTCTCACTTATATGTTGGAAAATTTAGTGCACTTGAGGGATGAGTTCACACCTGGTAATGGGTTTGGAGGTACGGAGTGTACACCCATTTGGTCCATGAACACCCTGACTCAATTGTGGTTATGCTAGTGGATGCTGCTGAATCTGCTGCTAGCTGACTCTGCTGCTGGTGGATCCTGCTGACAGTGGACTCTGCTGCTGATTCCACTCCTAGTGTTAATATTACCACTGCTAGTGGTAATATTGTTTCCACTGATAACCACTGATTCCTACTATTATGGAAAGTGTTATGATATAATTAATGGGCCGTTAATTATACATAATTCCATGGGCTAGGGTTTGAGTATTCTCTATTATAAATAGAGGTCATAACTCCCTCATTGATTATCTCAACCCTAATCTGGGAACACAGAAACACTAAACAACCAACATTATAAACCTTTTAATAGCAAAGAGAGATACATGCAAGTTGGAAACTAGATACTAATCCTAAAACGAATGATCGATATACACTGTCATATATTAGCTAGAACCATTTCTTCACATTAACCCATGTGGGATTCTAGACATTTATCATTTCACAATGTAATTCAAGATTGTTTATTTCGAATGTATTCGCATCCTCTTGAATATTGAAACAACTTCGTAGCGAGTTCAGATTTTTGCCACAACTTAAGTCACTTTTAGTCAACTGTGCTTAAAGAAAAATTTAGACCATAGTAAATTTATCACTTAACAATAAACTTAAACTCTCAAAGTCTTGTAAGCTAGCCAAAGGATTTTTTTTTAAGATCTAGTGAAAAGATTCTGGTTGTACCAAAGTTAGATGTGTACATATGAGAGACTCGACTTGCTCGAGTAATTAAAATGCAAAACTGAGCATTACATCAAAGTGAATCAAATAACGGTTTCGGATATTTTAACAAGATTAACTCTTTGGATATAACTAGTTTGCAAACGCGAACTCAATAAATAATTTTCAGAGGGAAAAAAAGATCATTTTATAGTAGTTTGTGATTTGTATCTATTGAACATACATGTTATTCCATTCTAATAAAGTGAAAGTCACATATTCAGATTGAACCTCGGTTTCGAGATCATTGTTGCAAATTGGGCAACGAGTCAAGTCATGTTGGGTCAAAAGAGGAATTTTGGCGTAATTTATTGGGATAGTGTTTTTGGGTATTAGTGTGAAGTAAGTGAAGATAAAAAAAGTTGAGGTGACACTTTGACTTATCTTATTGCACACAATGTTCTTACTAGCATATTTAATTTCGGCTTATATTTCATAAACCTCAATTTTCTAGTTTATTTTGATACGTGCGACTTTATAAAAGTTTATCCTACAACATTAACAACAACAATACCCGATCCTGTTGGAACGAGGTATGCGGGAGATGAATGTATCTAATGGTTTATATCTATATCTACACTATATATAAAGCACAAATGAATTTTCTTGAAACTTAATACTTAAAAATGAGTAATGTGTTATATCTGATGTACCATTGATTAAAAATAGTAACAAAAACTATCAATAAATTAATAGTTTAAATATTGTTCATCCTCAAACTTTTATTATTTATCGTTTTTTACCGATAGACTTTTTCTCGCAATGACTGCAAATTGAACCTATAAGTGTTGCATTGTCACGCCAGAATTACAAATCCTCGAATATAATTATTTGCTCCTAAACGTCGTCGATTTGCATGGGTATTCGTCAAGTTATAATAAACTTATAAGTGGCTTAGGTTCTATCCACGTCATCACGGTGTACAGTCAACCCCCACCCTGACCACCGTCAAAGCCACCAGATCACCACCACTCAAAACCTCAGGCACAATGACCATAGTATCCGGCCAAGAACCGGTGATATCCGGTTAGACCCGGTGCTATCAGGTTATGTCCGGTTGTATCCGGTTATGTCCGGTTAGAACCGGTTATCTCCGGTTGTTTCCGGTTATCTCCGGTTATGTCCGGTTATGTCCGGTTATCTCCGGTTGTTTCCGGTTATCTCCGGTTATATCCGGTTAGAACCGGTTATCTCCGGTTGTTTCCGGTTGTTTCCGGTTATGTCCGGTTAGAACCGGTTATGTCCGGTTATCTCCGGTTGTTTCCGGTTATATCCGGTTAGAACCGGTTATGTCCGGTTATCTCCGGTTGTATCCGGTTATCTCCGGTTGTTTCCGGTTATCTCTGGTTAGAACGATTATTTCCGGTTATCTCCGGTTGTTTCCGGTTATCTCCGGTTATGTCCGGTTATCTCCGGGTAGAACCTGTTATCTCCGGTTAGAACCGGTTGTATCCGGTTATGTCCGGTTAGAACCGGTTGTTTCCGGTTATCTCCGGTTAGAACCAGTTATGTCCGGCCAAAACCCAGATATTCCACACTGACCAATAGTTGGCTGAGGTGGATAACGAGAAGCTTTACTCGAAGCTGCATATCGTGGATAACGAGCTTTTGAATAGTAATGTTAGTTTTGCTGAGAATGTGACTGAGGTGTTAGGCATTTTTAGTTACACGACCATTTATATCTGATGAGAGGAAAGTTGGCGTTGAGAGTAGGGGAGTGTCTTTGGTTTCCTTTTAGAGGAGTTGTCGAATAGGGACGAGATTGTTTCACGGTTATGTTAAGATGGATTTGTTTGGACTAGTGACAGGTGTAAGCGTTTAGGTGAAGTGGATATTCATTTTGGGAAAGGGAACGGGAATTTGATAGATATGGAGAAGTTGGTAAGTGGGACGGATATGAAATGGTACGAGGTTGACGTTTGTGTATATGGAGCATCCCGGTTGTGAAGTCGTTGTTGGATGGGAAGTTGAAGTTGAGAAAGTTTTTGGAGAAACTGGAAGTGATGGATTTTGTTAAGATAGTGAAGAAGGCTAATGGGGAGAAACGTAAGAATGTGCGTAAGTACAAGACGTTAGATTATGATTCTCAGTTGTTAAAACACTTGTTGTCACATGTGTCGTTGAATGGTGATAGGGGAAAAGGTAGGTATTTTTTAGAGGTGATTGATTCGTTATGGGTTGAGTATATTAGTGACAAGATTAAGAGTTTTGGTTACGTTGATGGAAAATATAAGCCGTTAAAATCTTCGATTAAGAAAATATTTCAGGGTGTTCGGTGGTTGACTTCTAGTATGGATAATCAAAATCACTTTCCGAAAGATTGGTACTATAACTGTCAGAAGGTTCACGCAGTTTTTGGTGACCGAGCGCCTGATGCTATTCCAAAGGTAGTTTACTTTTATTGATTACGGTTTTCATTTATTGTATTCTATTTGATCACTTTTTAGACGTATTGCATCTTACATTATATGATTACCGAATTAGTGTTCCCGCTTCCCATGGTGATAGTTTTGACTGTTAAAAAGATTACAATCCGTAGCCTTACTATGTCATTGGGCATCTACTATGTCGTCTGATTGGTCATTATTCTGATACTTTTCATTGGGCATCTACTCCCTTGAATACCCGTAACAATTTTTAGCCTACTATATGTTTCTGGACTGTGACGGGTGTGATTGGTCAACATTTTTTTATCCGTAACATTTTTTAAGCCTGCTTTATGTTTCTATTTGTTTTCGTTAAACAGGTTAACAATGTGAAGTTAGCAAATTACATTGGCTTAAAAAGATTTTTTTGATTGACAACAAAAATAGACAGCAATGATAATCAAACTAGCAGTAAACAACATATGAATTTTAAACCATCTAAGAGGAAGACATCCAAAAACATATTGTTGATCGAGCTTTGGAATGTAATTAGAGCTGTTTAATACTTCAAGAGCAAATGCAACTGAAATTTCAGTAGTCTTGACATCACTACAAATACCATGAGCCTGCAAGTCTTGGGCTCTACAAACCAAATCAATGTTTCATTGCCAGTTAAAACATTAATTAATCCATTTACAGTGATAGGTTGACTCATGATGAAAAAGTAATAAGGATGGATTAAGACCAGAAAACATAGATTTGATGACTTGAAGGGAAGGACAATGCATGTAATGTAGTGGTGCATGTTCACTTGATCAGTAGTGTCGAATGAGACCAAGTTTGTGAACAAGTTGAGATCACAAGAAGATAGGATCCAATTAGACCTTCGGTTAAGTCAAACTTGATATGGAATCCATTAGAATGAATTTTTAGAGCATCAGTGACCTGCATAATGATCAAAATCATGGTTTCAGCACATCACAGAAATTAACTAAGGAAAAATTTTATTTGGCTAATATTAGATATTTTCTGTACCTGGAATACGGATTTGAATCCAATGCCTTTCTAGGCAATGTACGCAGCATTAGATGACGTCTTAGTAGAATTCCCAACATCACAAGGTGCTCTCATGGTGTGACATAATGCACCTACATCAGTCAAAATTTGATCCATAAGTACTTCCATGGTGGGACATAATGCACCTAAATCAGTCAAATTTTGATGAAACATACCGAGACCAAACTCCAACACGACAGATTACGAAATTCGTTATCCACCTCATATCCTTCCTCATCAAACCAAAATTAACCATTACCTCCTACTCTTATGCTCCCTATCATCATATCTCATTTTGCTGCTTTTTACACTATCTCGATCTTCACCCACTCTTCTTATTATGCCCAACATCATCTTCGCGTATTTTGCGGCTGTACGGCTCATCTCTTCGACCTTCTTTCTTCCAATCATTCTCATCATCACTATAAGTCTTGTGAAAGACAATGAATAGAAAAGTCATCAACACCATGAGCTCTGTGAGTCATCACACCACTCCACTACGCCTAACAATAATCCAAGCTCATAAATCATCTTATGACCCTTGTTACTTTTAAATTCACTCACAATTATGAGATGAGCATCTTTGATGATTGAACGAAATACATGATGAATGTAGAAAATATATAAATGTCTATTGTTTTACATTGAAAAATTATGATGCATTTTTCTTATATAAGAAGTTAAGAACTCTTCCTTTCTATTCACGAAATTAGCACAGCACATACAGTATAGTTGCAATTTACCTATAATATTAACAGTAAGGTGATCTACAAATAAAAAATATATACAAAAAAGTCAACGACTTGTACAAATTACCATTCATCTCCTCACATGTTGAGGATTCCATCATCATCAAACATTCGGAAATGTAATGATGACAACATCTTAGTCTCAACTTGAATAAAGAACTCACCTCAATATATAAAGTAGTCACATTTCTTTTAATTTGCTTGAACTATGTGGGATAAAAGCCCACCTTCATTTTTCTTTACCAAAAAGTAGCAACCATCTCCAACTTTATTTACCATTGTCGGACATATGATATGGATCCTTTCAAGTCCATATTTGTCATTGTTGCACCTATGGTTTATATCAGCCTTAACGAAGTAGGTACCCTAGATAAAAGTCATAAAACAATGCCATGACTCACATACGCTTTTAAGTATATGTACCATTTAAAAGATGAAACCCTTAGCGCGAGTCAGTTCTAGTATCATTCTGCTTTTCGTTTCTATTAACACCAACTAGAAAGTTGCCGAACAATGAAATGTAATCAGTTATTGATTGGACAGAAATCACATGTACAAGAGATATAGACATTGTTGATCGAGATTAATGAGATGCAAAGCCGTTTTTGAATTGGGTTATGAGACAAGATGGACAGCCCGTCTATTTACAAACATTTTTGTAACTTTACAAATGTTCAATTCATAACTAAGATAAATGAAACAACTACCTCAACCGCTGGACCTCCTTATATGATCTAAAACAAGTCCAGTCGGTTAGCTAGTAAGGAATGTGTTGAGGAAATAGAGGTAATGAGAGATGAGAAAGTGAGGAGAGAAGGAGAGAAGGAGAGGGTGATGATTGAAGGTGAGGAGAGGAGGAAAACGCAAAGATGCGAGAGCGGTGGAGAGGGAGGTGGTGAATGGGGAGTTTCTGAAAATGCTTGTATGTGGCGGTTCAGAATATAATTCCTGAGGCTCCAGGTGCTGATGAAACACATGGATCTCTTATCAGAGATATTGGGAGATAAGATTGGTACTTACGTGGAGCAGTATGTACGTGAAGGCCATGGAAAAGGTAATTTATGATACTGGAAATACTACGTAGTACTTTGCTGATAAAGGAAGGTGTACAGTACTGTATATATTCGCTTTTAAATAAGTTCTCATTAGAATATGTATGTGTTTTGCGTTTCACATAGCTCAAGCTAAAGCAGGCCGGGAAATGCATATCTAACAGAATGTGTTAGTTCCATGTAGGAACTGGAAGCTTTACTAGGAAGACCTACCTTCGTGTTAGAGCCTTTTATGCCATCATGCATTTTCAATTGAGAGGAGAGGAGGAAAACACGAAAGAGGCGAGAGCGGAGGAGAGGGAGATGGTGAATGGGGAGTTTCTGAAAATGCTTGTATGTGGCTGTTCTTATATTCCTGAGGCTCCAGGTGCAACACATGCATCTCTTATCAGAGACATTGGGAGATAAGATTGGTACTTACGCGGAGCAATATGTGAAGGCCATGGAAAAGGTAATTTATGATACTGAAAAAACTACATAGTACTTTGCCGATAAAGGAAGGTGGACAGTACTGTATCTATTCCCTTTTAAGAGAGTTCTCATTAGAATATGTATGTGTTTTACGTTTCACATAGCTCAGGGAAATGCATATCTAACAGTAACTATCCTTCTTGCTTAAGAGTTAACGAATGTGTGTAGGAATTGGAAGCTTTACAAGGAAGACCTCAGTGGGATTAGTTTATCTTCTTGTTTGGTTGTTATAGCCTTTTATGCCATCATGCAGCTCTCTTTACCCCCCCCAACTTTTCCCCAAAGGAGATTTAAAAAAAAAAAAAAAAAAAAAAAAAGAAAAAAAAAAGAAGGTGAATCTTGCATCTGTAAAGGAAAAAAATATTGCTGGCTTTTAAACTCAGGTGAGTGCACATTACTCAAGTTGAGATCAATAGATGTTATTCTGAATGTATAAATGAGTGCTGCTAATACAATTATATTATTAGAACTCATGTATCTTGCAGTAATAATTTCCAGAATTGTTAACTTTTTTGCGTTTTTTTGTTTCCTTCTCCTTTGTACCTCTTGCCACTTACTGAAAACAATATATCCTTGTTGTCAAGCTGCAAATGATCACACAGCCGTTGATCCAGCAATGATGCAACCTTCTCAGCGGGCCCGTCACGTGGGCATTTAATGATTGGAACGACGTCTAGTGTAGAAAGGCCACATAACATCCTACACAATATCTTCTCGATTACTAGTTCAATCTCGTGGGTTGTTGCTTTGGGATAATTTTCTACAAACGAGAAAATTCCTAGGCATAACATAATTCCACTCCCCAACCAAACCAAGTCTGTCCAATCCTAGGCATAAGTGTGGATCATGATTTACAAATGGTGGAAGCTAGTTGACACAATATTGTTACATGGTAAGCTAAGGGTGTTGAGGTGGCACCTAACAATAAATAAAGCTCGGCTAGTTTATATGATTAATCTAACAAACCAAACATCTAACACAAGATTCGAGCTTGTTAATAAATTTACAGCTTATTCATAAAGGCATAAAACTACACGTGTATTTATATATAAATAACAAGGCTTGTTTAAGCTCATGACCGCTAATTGAGGTTTGGTTATGAAGCACGCGTTGGAGCTTCGTTGTTAAGGACCAAACAGGCTCGCACTCGAGCTCATTTAAAAGAAAGTTTAATCCCACATCGGTCAAGCTGAACAAATATTGCTTGCTTATATACTCAGGTAAGTGCTATTGATTCAAGTTGTGATCAGTAGATGATATTACGGATGATAAGTGGCTTTTGGTAATATTATTATCAGAAGTCACCATCGCCTGTAATAATTTCTATAATTGTCAATAACTTTTTTGTGTTTTTCTTCCTTCTCAAATCCAACTCAAATCCTTCCTCATCAAATCAAAATTAACCATTACCACCTACTCTTATGCTCCCTATCATCATATCTCATGTTGCTGCTTTTTACATCATCTCGATCTTCACCCCTACACTTATTATGAGCAACATCGTCTTCGCGTATTTTTCGGCTGCACGGCTCATCTCATCGACCTCTTTTTTCCTATCATTCTCATCATCACTACTATCTTTTCCTGTCATTCCTCTTTTTGATGCAAACTACCTACCCTTTCAACTTAAAGTGTATAACAAGATTGAGTGACTTCAAGAGACTGAAGAAAATCCCTCTAACACGTCTTTGGATTCAAATAAACATGAACAATAATCATCAAACCACTCCAGTACGCCGAACGATAATCCAAGCTCATGAATCATCTTATGATCCTCGTTACTTTTACATTCATTCACAATTATGAGATGTTCATCTTTGATGATTGAACGAAATGCCAAAATCAACAGGTCTGCAGCAAAACCTTGACACTGGTATATATGATGAATGTAGAATACAAGATACAAAAGGGAGAATTGTCCCTAAATAATCTATATAGATAGTGATTTTACCGATTCAAACTTTTTTTCTTATCTTTTACCAAAATGATCCTTCTTTACATTCCTTTTTGTTGATGCATAATCTGGCGCGGACTGGATTCGACGACTCTCCTTGGGCCGTTAGTCGTCTTCTCGAGTCCTGAGTAGACCTGTTCAACAAAGAGAACCCGTTAGGAGTGGACCCGAGGCCGTAGCCCCGGGATCCACCTCCGACGGTCAAGTTAGTGTCGATGCGATGTAGCATATAATAGTTAGGTTTACGGTAACCTGTTGTATTGTATTAAAGAAGGGGGTTCCAGCCATGTATTTATAAGGCATGGATTAGGGTTTAGGCGTAGAGTGGGCCGCTGTCTGCCGGGCCAGGCCCATTCCAGACTATACGTCCACAAGCCCCCCAAGTCTAGTATGACATAGTGCGTGGCTATGTTATGCTAGACTTAAGTTATGTTCATGGCCGCGTAGGCCCAATCAACCATGACGGCCTGGCCCATGTGTGCGCAACTTGTGTACACATGGGACGGATCATATTGCGCAGCCCACATGCGACAGTGCGCACTGGGATTGCGATTGTGATTGTCTCACAATGGTGAAGGTGGATTCCGCATGCTGCATCCTGAGTAAGGGCGTACCTTTTGTACCAGTAGCGATGTAGCATGGTGCGACAGAAGACGTGCTTCTGTGGCAGAAGTGCGCGTTGTCCGCGACAAAAATGCGCGCGGTGCACGACAAAAGTGCGCGTTGTCCGCGACAAAAATGCGCGCTGTGCGCGTCAAAAGTGCGCGCTGTGCGCGAACATTACATCCACCTTTACAAGCGACAGAGGACGTCTCCCCTGCGGTAAGGTGGTGCGAATATTTAAATCCGTCTTTGTACCGGGCTTGCAATACCTCTTACGTACGATCTGCTTCCAAATATTCCTGTGTGACGCGTACGGAAACAATAGTAGGATATACCCTGGTAGGCCCCCAAGTTTGATGCTGCTACTCGTGTAGGAGCATTAAACTTAGTTATTCAAATCCTGAAAAACACTTAATGCAAATATTAAAAGTATATGCTGCGAATCGCAACATATAAAACCTAATGAAGTAAAAGGTTAGCGTGAAGCAATATATAGCACATAGCATGTGAAACACATAAGAGAAGTAGTAGTGCGAATTACACCTAGCGTGAGGTTTTACAACTACATAAAAAAGTAGCGCGTAGCTATATTAAAAGTATATGTTGCGAATCGCAACATATAAAACCTAATGAAGTAAAAGGTTAGCGTGAAGCAATATATAGCACATAGCATGTGAAACACATAAGAGAAGTAGTAGTGCGAATTACACCTAGCGTGAGGTTTTACAACTACATAAAAAAGTAGCGCGTAGCTAATCTGTGAACTCAGTCTGTCATGGCGATTGATTGTTCTTTTTCTTTTTTATAATAAAAACAATGGCGCGGATGGACACACCGTGACCGCGACTAATAGTTTTTTTTTTTCGCACGCACAGACGCAGATAGATGTATCGTGACCGCATAGACTCTAACGTTTGTGAATGATCGCAGTTGACCACGGCTTTTGTCTTCGTGCGCTCATGGCGATTGACTAGCATCGTGGTGCCTGTATGTAACAGTGCGCTCATGGCGCCAATCTGCGAAGATGTCCGGTGATGCGAGGCAGAACAAGCGGTGAAGCTTAAGAACCTCGGGTCGTAGTCCCAACGAGGGTTGAATGGATCTTAGTCGTTCAAAACCGTGAGTTATGTGATGTGAATAGGTTTAAAGATATGTTTTGGGTTTAATTACGCTACTAAACGTTATTTAAAACTTAATGAAAAGTAAAACGTGAGTAAAGAAGTTAAAATGAACGAGAAAAGAAAACATAAACGTTGAAAGAAATAAAAGAAATAAAGATAAAGTAAATAAAAGAAATGAAAATAAAATAATAGTGTAAAATGTTTTTGTGGTTTTAGATTTAAATGATAAAAGAAAAGTGAAGTAAATGTTTAAAAGAAAATAAAACAAGTTAAAAGAAAATAGACTAAGTTAAAAGAAATTAAAGAAAATTCGGCAGAGTTTCGTTTAGGAATGAACCGAACGAAACTCCACTCGAAGAACGATGGAGAAAACAAAAGCCTAGCTCGGCTTGTAAAAGAAATAAGAAAAGAAGAGGAGAAAACTAGACACGACTCGAAACTAACTTAGACTAAAAATTAAACCTGACAAAAGAAAAACAATACTCGCTAACCTTAAAATGCAATCAATACTCGCTACACTTTTCAAACCAAACTCGCTATGACCATGGTTACAAACTCGCTACCCTAAAAAATATATCCAAACTCGCTATGAATATTTGGAACACAAACTCGCTAAACTTAAGGTTACAAACTCGCTAAGACCTATGACAAAACCATACTCGCTACACTAGGGGCACAAACTCGCTAGACCTAAGGACAACTCCATACTCGCTACATAAAAAAAATCAAACTCGCTAGGCAGTTTTCTAAACTCGCTAGCTTCAGAAACAAAACCACCAAACTCGCTATCATAAAAACTAAACTCGCTATAAAACCCTAAATGACACCAAACTCGCTATTAAACCCTAAGTGACTTACTGGACATCAAAAACATTTAACGTGACACAAAAATTAATAAAAAGGTAAATAAAACTTGTAAAAACTTGATAAATAAAACGTTAAGATACTAAAATAAGCTTAGAAATAAGCAAATAAGCCACGGCTTCTTTTGTAAGCCCTAACCCATAAGCTTTTTATGAAACTTAGATGAAAACCATGCAAAGGTGACAAGAAAATTAATAAAAACTTGTAAAGATTAAGAAAGAACTTGTAAAGATTAAAGCAATAAAATGACAATAAGTAAATCAAGACATGAAAATTAAATTGACATAAAATTTAAATGACAAGTAAATAAAACTTACATAAAATAAATGACAAGAAAATTAAATGACATGAAATTAAAACATAAAGAAGACTAGCTTCAAAATGAAGCTTAAGGTGGGTATTTAAGGTTTCCATGGTGGAATCCTTTTACATCAAGCCCCC